>CM073779.1:89242568-89287138 GCA_037158775.1 Hetaerina titia | reverse complement strand
AACAGAACGATAGACTAAGAAATAGCTCCTGAATTGGAAAATATATGTTATTCATCTGTGAATTATGGCGCAGTAGCAAAAGACTAGAAAGTAGCTAAAGACAGGCCAATATTTAAAAAAGCAAAAGGGAAGATCTAACTAATTATCGATCCATCTCTCTCGCATCCATTTCATACAAAATCTCGATCTCGATAAAGTACATTATTATAAGTTCAGTCATTAAAAGTAGCTTGATTCTGAGAGTTAAGTTTGGAAAAACCAACATGATTTCTTAAAGGGGAAATCTTGTGAGACCCAACTGGCACTTTTTGTTCTTGATATCTTTGTCTCGGGTGAAAATACTGCTCAAGTCGATGCTATTTGCTTTAGCCCATATGAATAGCGTCTATATAGGCGGCGATAGAGAGAAACTCACGATGTACCGGAACATATCTTTTAATCGATTTCATAAAATTTTACAAAATTTCATAAAATATTAAAATAGATCATTAGTAGTGACGCTGTGAAATTTCTCGATATTAAGCCACAACCAGCACAGGTTTCGGAAGAGCAGACCTTGCGAAACCTAGTTGGGTATATTTATTCATGGTAGGTAGGCTTAGATCAGGAGGAAACAACGCACAAGTCGATGCGGTGTTTCTGGATTCCAAGAAACCCTTCAATAAAGTCTCGCATATTAAATTGTTACAAAAACTTAAATGCTACGGTATCTATGAGAAAAAATAAATTGCATGAGAGACTTCTTGTCAAATCGCAAGCAAATAGTAGTCATCGATGGGTTTTGCTCAACGGTTAGAGATATAAATTCGAGCGTCCCCTAGGGAAGTTTAATGGAGGCACTTCTGTTCTTAATATAAATTGATGACTTAATATCACACATTAGTAGCAATCTCAGATTATTTGCTGACGACACGGTGGTATACAGGGAAATTAGGGGCCTTATCAGATTGCGAGCTACTCTTCAGAGGATATTATACCGGATTCGTGTAAGGAATGGGGATAAGTAATTAACATAGGTAAATGCGCAGTTTTGAATTTTTGGAACATATGGTGTGGCGAACAGAATATAAACTACTAAATAGAGGGTTCAGTGCTAACTAAAGACGATCAAGTTAAATATTTGGGGATTACAGGTACTGTACTTCTGTACTTCTAACATCACATCTTCCATGGGGAGCACGCATTAAGGCAGGCGCACCTCTTTGGTGGCTCTCTTTTCTTCGGGGTAGCATTGGCCTGGCATTCGCCCGCGGTTTTTCGGGTTTCCCCTCCGCCGCGGGCGAATGCCAGCCCAATGCTACCCCGAAGAAAAAACTTCGAGCTTCTTTCAAAATTCTTCCTGCAAACAATGAACAGAGAAATTTTTCACAGAGGCCCCTCTGGACCCTGAAGAGGCATGATGCCTATAACTGGGCTTCCTGGTTAGTTGTAATGATACCTTTATTAATCTGTTATATATATGTTATACTTGTTACTGTTATTGTACACTACTTGGAAAAATAAACAATATTTTGAATTGAATTGGATTGAATTTCGTACGCAGGGTATTAATGTAGATGTATGTGGATCCACTTTGAAGAATGCTTCATTAAACGGGGGTGGGCGAATGTAATGCGGAGGTTTAGCAGGGGTGTTATTTCGCCGTAGTTAGACCACATTTGAAGTGCCGTATGCATTTGGGATCCTACTACCGGCCTACTCTGAGGCCTTCTTCAGGTCAGACTGAGAGGTTTTGAGGGAAGAGAGCCTGGGGAGGGGAGGGGGGGCGGAAGGTTTAGGGACTGTTGGGAAAGAAATTAAAGATGGCGGTTAAGGGTGGGAATTTTAAAGGATCGGAAATATAGGATGTATGCGGATTCGCGAGTTCTCACCTCTATGTTGGTGGCTGAATCGGGTAGGGATTCTAGAACTGTTAAGGAAAAGCATTCGTCAAATGACAGGTTGTGTGAACTTGCGTGTAAAGGGATAGGAAGAGAAGAGAGTGAAGCAGAATTACATGAGTAGCGGTGATTGTTCATTCGGACGGATAATGGGGTAATGCATTCGCCTATGTAGAATGCGGTGCATTGTTTACACGACAAGAGATAGATAATATTTTTTGAGAGGCAAATAGCGTGGGAACGGGGTGAAGGGACAATGAGGGGATGTGGGGAGATGGGAGCAGATCTGATTAGGAGACATGTTTTACATCGGGGGCGATTACAGGTAGGGGAAATATGTGGAAATATGTCAGGGCGGGGTGTCAAAGGGTTGGTGGATCTCAGAAGGTTTCTGAGGTTGGCTGGTCGTCTGTAAGCGACAGAGGGGCATTGGGGCAGTAAGGATGTGGTCGCGTCATTGTCATGTAATATAGGATAAAGTTCCTTGAGAATGGTTTTCAGTCTGTGGGATCCGGGGAAATAGGTTGTGCAAAGGTTGAGTCCAGCGTCAGATGTGGGGTTGTCATTCTGTGGTGTGTGTGTGGTCGGGTGGAGTGGTAGATTTTATCCTGTAGGAGCTTTTCTGGGTAACCGCGTTTGTGGAGTGCATGGTGTAGATTGTGGAGGTATTTGTTGAGGGTAGCTGTGGTGTTGCAAATCCGATGTCCGCGGATAGAGAGAGAGTTGGGAATTGAGCGTTTGGTATGAGAAGGATGACTACTAGTATAGTGTAAATATTGTTGATGGTTAGTGTCTTTGATGTGTACTGAATGGGTGAATTTGTTATTGTGAATTGAGATGTCTGTGTCAAGAAAGGTGATGGTGGAGTCTGAAATGGACGAAGTGAATTTAACAGTGAAAGAAGAATTTAAGGCCGATAAGAAATTGTCAAGAGAATCAGAGCCGTGTGTTATCTGTTTTATTCTGTGTTCTATTGTGCCGTCCAAAAGTTATATTGCTCTCGTGAGTACTTCCGCATCATCGATATATATATATATATATATATATATATATATATATATATTTCTCTATATGTTTTTATGTATTATTATATATAAAATCGGGATAGCTAAAAAACCTGATACACAACGGACACGAGCATGATTATCGTTTCTACGGTCAAGCTGTCACTCTAAGAATCTAACGAATTAACTTAAATGAAGAAATAGATAATGTATCCATTTTTGAGCGAGCCAGATGTGTGAACTACATCAAAAGGGATAGGGTTCATTCTGGCCGCCTAAAGTGATTGAATTATGCAATGAAGTAGCAAATTCAAAATGGGAGGAGTCACGGTAGGCAGACCGTTTTAGATACGAGTATATGGTATATTATAACAAGACAATAAGTCACAAAGTATATGAATCAGCGGATTTAAAATTTCGGAAATAGAAAAAAACATATAGTTCCGTATCAGTAAAATTCGGTAATTCTACATACGTACTTCATACTCGGCCATGTGTATCATGTGAAATGTTTACCTGATTTTACCAAAGAACTATCATATGCGTTCCGTTGGTAACTAACCTCGTCCCGGACAACTTGGAAATTAAGTTTCCCACGCATGAGACTCGAGCCTAAGGTACCTTAGCACTCCCCAGATATTTCTAACTTAGATAATGCCCTCGGAGACCCTAACGTGTTAAAGGTCACTCGCGACAAACACAACTCACTTCTGAAGCTTAGCCATATCGTCGACCAACTGCTGTTAAGACATCTGGCAAGCACGACCATAACCCAAGGGAGGTAGGCACTTGACTTGCCAAGTAACGCGCTGTTTTACGGTTGCGTTTAGCTAATTTGACGGAGCCCCCTGGACAGTCCTCTGAGTAGCCTTAAAGTCCACTCCCTCGCACGCACTCCTCCGACGGCTAAATAATTTCCAGGGGGCGCGAAGGTGGACGAGGGGGTAGATGCGAAGGGGCGGGCGCATGGCCCACAGCTGCCAGTAATTGCTGGGCGCGCGAAAAGGGGGTGGAGGACGAGAAGGCGAGGGCAATGGGGGATGGGGCGTTGGCAAGGGGCGAGGTGTCATTGTCGCCAGAGGGTCGGAGGGGAGGTGTGCTGCCGCCGCCCGGGAGGGGGGGCGCTCAGTGTACGGAGAGTTAGGGGGCAGGGGAGGAAGTCGGGGTGAGGGGGGAGTGGTGCGAGGCATGGGGGCGAGAGAAGGCAGAGGGAAGCCGATGAATACATGCATTAGGTCCCGAGCCACGATTCAGCCTGCCCCTCTCGGGGGCCCATCGGCCGACAATGGGGCCGCACAACAATGGACCCGTGAGGGAAGGGGCAGCGAGGCTAAGCGCCTTCGAAATGGCAATGGGAGCCGAGGCGATTTGCCTCGTCTCGAAGAGTAAGTCCCCAGACGCCGAAAAACCTCCCGGCCCTTCCAGAGCACTGGGTAGACGGACGCCCGAGGAGTTCGCTCGAAGTGTTAGAGGGGAGGGCAGTGAGCGCACGAGGAACGAGCGGCCGCGTCGAGGGCGACTCGCCGAATGTAGAGCGTGCACGCCAGTGCCAGCTGGGGAAAGGCGTCGCCTCTGGTGCAAGGAGGGTGCTGAAAGCACGCCTCCAGTTCCAAAAGCTCACTCAAAACACCCTGCAACGGGCCAATAACTTATACGGACCCAAAGACGAAGCGGCGCCGAGGAAAACAAATAAATGCCGATGGTTATTATTGGGAGGAGTGAGTGGTTTTTTGCACCATACCTATTGAAACCTAAGACCACCGAGATACAGGGCAATGCTCAATGAGGTCCTGGGTTCATGAGTGATGCCTGGGAATGATCCCATCGTTTAACACATCAAATAAAATTATATGGTTACTATGGCTTCATGGGTAATAGAACCGTTTAGGCTCAGGGAAGGGCAGATTGCGTAGTGTCTCCCTCTTCTCCATATTTGAATTCAACACGCGTTTGGACTTGGTTCGGTGTGAGGTCCACCATAATATATAAAAATAAATCATCGGATTGGTTACTGTAGAACATCGAAAAATGCTTAATGATGATGAAAAATGATTTATGCCAACAAACGACATGATGAAATGAAATATTACAATTTTAGTAACTATTCGTTCTTTATAAACTTTCCTCTGCTTTTCCCCTTTTTTCGTCATTGGCAACAGCATTCTTTGCTTGTCATAGCAAAAATTCAGAGTTCTGAAAACAAGAGACTAAGGATATGGCAATCCGGCTGAAAACATCCCGTCTCCCATAAAAGTAGTTTTAATTTAGAATTTGGTACCTTTCCCTCGAAATTCATTGCATTTACATTCAACGATACTGCCCTCGGACAAATAGGCAATCAAGGCAAATTATCGTATTTGCATTCCAGAGAATGCATCTTCGAGGCAAATTGCCACGCAGAGTAAAACTTCCAATGCGCAAATTGCAGTACTTTCCGACGACTGCCGTAACTAAGGCAGAGAATGATAAAAAGAATCCTGAACGTCAAGTGTTTTATTGGTCACTTTTCGACAGCGATCGGCCGAGGGAGGGTGGGCGGGCGGCTATTTTTTTCCGGCCGCCGGTGAACGAGGAATTTCCGTGGAAATCGATACAAAAATCCGCGAAGGGGAGGGCATACGCAAAGACGCGGGTTGACCCGGAGGGAGAAGACGGCCCGGGATGTATGACGCGGGTGGGCCGCGTCATCCACGGGACGCGCGGTCGGCGAGAGGCGTTTGGTGCGTCCTCGGCGCGTCGGCAAGAGGGAGGGGAGGGGTTGGCGTACGCCGACCCCCCCACCACGGGACCCCCTCCACACCCACAACCTCCCCTTGCCCCCCGTCTCGCGCCCTCGCCGCCCCCTCCCTCCCAATGGGGCTGGGGGGAATGGTCCGTGGCACCCGACGGCCACAACACGCGGCTGCCGCGGCTGTGGTCCGGTGGCCGGAACACGAAACCAACGCCACGGATTGGAGGAGGAAGCGGGCCGGGTGGGGGTGGGACGGGTGTGGTGGGGGGAACTAAAGGAGGGGGGAAGATCGGGGAGGAGGGAAAGGCACGGAAGCCATCGGGGGCAGAGAGTGGCTTCGGGGACGAGCGGACGGGGTCGGTCGGGGCACGAGGAGGGGCGACAGCGCAGCCGAGAGAGAGTGGGGGCTGGGAGGAGGCGAAGTATAGAGGTCGGGCGAGAGAGGTTGCAAAGAGACGGAGAGGGGTACCGAGAGGGAGGAACTAGCGGGGGGCAGAGGCAGGGAAGAATCAACCCGCCGCCACCGGTGGGACTTCTCGCGCCGTCGTTACCGCGGCTGCCCAACTCTCCTCATCATTAGTCAGTCGGACGGGAGACGCGGCTAGGATTGCATCGCTTCGGCCGCACTCGGCACCCATTCGGCCCGAGTCGTGAGACAGTGGCTGCGGGCAGGAGCACGGCGGCGGCACCCGAAGCGTGGCGCCCTAGAGAGCGCCCAGGACCCCAGAGACCTCTCCGCCCGAGGCACGCGCCTCGTGGTGCGGGGCGGACTTGCCTCCGTGCCCGCCCCTCCTAGATGCATCTCCCCGCTGAGCTTCAAGAGGAGCGCCGCGGCGTAGCGTGCACGAGCGAGAGGCTGCTGCCGGCGAGCATGGCTGCCGCCGCCGACTGGGAGATGGGCGCCGGCGGCGGCGGTGGTGGTGCCACCGCCGTGTCCGCCGTGTCGCCGGGTAGTGGAGGCGACGCGTCGCCGCCTGCTTCCAGTCCGGGGGCCGCGCCCGCCGTTCCCGGCGTCGGCGTGGCCGGCGTACCCGGCCTGAGGGAGGCCTTGGCGGAGCACCACGGCGAACTCGTCCAAACTGGCAGTCCAGGATTTCTGTGCTCGGCGCTGCCTTCCCACTGGCGCTCCAACAAATCCCTGCCCGTGGCATTCAAGGTGGTTGCGCTTGACGATGTGATGGACGGCACTCTGGTCACCGTGAGGGCGGGCAATGACGAGAACTATTGTGCGGAATTGCGGAACTGCACGGCGGTCATGAAGAACCAAGTGGCCAAGTTCAACGACCTCCGGTTCGTGGGACGGAGCGGGAGAGGTGAGTGGAAGAACGTCTACCATTTTGGTGACTAGTCCTTGAGCCCTGTTTGAGCCCTACCGACTCTTCAGCTTTTTGGACGCAAAGTTAGTATTTGAAGAACACGAAGTTTGACCAAGAGGCATTGCAGCTGATTGTTACACGTGACACTACATTCTAAATAAATCGTTTTTTCGGTCATTCGCATGCTTCTTATGCTGCGATCACTGCTGTTTGGTCGACCGTAGGGCAAACCCTTTTGAACGGTATACCATTCAATTGATGCATGCTATGCTCTAAGCAGCCATAGAGCATTTCGTGCATCGGTGGTCGCAATCATGTTGTCCGTCGTAAAATTTCAATTGCACGATGAGCAAATGCATAAGGAGCGAGTGTCACGTTGCCCGCTCTCTACCTCTCTGGCCAACTTGGGTCAAACAAATATCAGCGAAAGGAATAGGCTGTACCATAAATAACATTTATTCCATACTAACTCGCGTTTTATCACCGACAGGAAAATCGTGTCTGATTTTAAAAGAATTAGGTTTGATGCATGCAGAATATACCACTCTGGTTAGGGTGAACACTGTGGTAACAACAGTCATATTAAAATAACCTACAACGATAAACCATAGCGACTACTAAACCATTTTTACCCCATAATAATTATACATATGGAATACATAATTAATCCCTAAATTATTATTTTTCATCGTTGCGTGTAACTATTATGCTACTCTACGCTAGCGACGCTATTAAGCAAAATTATAACGCCAATTCTGAATCATGCAATGTAACTTGTGTCTCGATTTAATCACGTGCCTTTGAGAGCTCTCTGGAAATGAAAAAGGGGATACTTGAATTACTTTCTTCAAAATGCCACACGGAGAATTTGCAATTTAAATAATTATTCTCGAGATCTTTCTAGAATATTTATTAGCGGAATTAAAATAGTCGAGATTGCGGGCTCTAAAAACTATTTAGCCAATACCCCAAAGTAGTTACAAAAATCCAGATGATTCTCACTGAGACTCAGATGAGACTCACGTAGCCATCAAGAAATCTGTATAATATAAGTAGTAGCAACTGCAAAACTACATCTTCCTTTTCAGTTTATGGAGACTACCTCCATGTTTGCCTTGTAAATATTAACTATTAGGAAACCGAATTGCAACTACCATACTCATAAACACCTACTGGGAATAGTTGTTTTTCAGTTTTATAAATTTAGAATAGATATGTAAAAGCCTTCATGGTGATACTGATGTCTATGTACTATAATATTTAAAACATGCATAAAATCTCTCTTTATTTACGTGAGGTTACAGTGGTTTTATTGAAATAATACTACTAGTAATTAATTGTAAAAAATAGCGTACTAAAAATTTTCTTCCCTGGAGGCAAAAGACTAAAAATGTTTGTTATCAAGAATTGTTTGTGTTCGCTATAGATTCTGTTTCCAATAATACTACCAGATTATATTATAGCCTTAAATCTCCAATTACACTATTCATGTTTACGTGTTCCCTGCACTTAGTATTTTTTTCATCTGTTAGATAGTTTCATCGATTTATAATAGGGGTTTGTAATGTCATATGTATATTGCAACTGGTATGTCGCTCACCAATTTGTTTTTCATTAACATATGATTAGAGTTATATGACATCGTATGATAACTAGTTACACATTCAATCCCTTAGAGTACTGAGTGGATATTTACATAATAAACATATTAACCAGCAAAGAAACTAGTGAACTGTTGTTTCTCAACCAATATTTCGAAGATTGTGACAACCGTTCTACTTGGATTTGCTATTTTTTAAATAATTGATTTCTTAAATGATATGCAGTTCAAAAACACTGAATATGAATAAAATATCAAATCAATGGTTAGCACATCTCAAGAGTGTCAATATTTTAATTGATTAAATGTTATTATTTTTGATACACCAGCATACACGTCAGTTAAAGCATTTCATGGAAAATATGAAGCACTACTGATTTTATTAATACAAAAGGTTTCCTTTATTTTTTACCGATGCAAGGATTTTCGATGGTATCCCATCGAAAAGATAAAGAGCAGTGTCACAATCATTCGGTTTACCCTTATGCATTCGTTTATTTAAAAAAAAAACCCTTTCCAATTGTAGCAACCAAAAATACTTCATGCATTCTCCACACTTAAGGATTGACTTTTTTCATTCTAGTGACGGAGAGCATAGAGAGAATATTTTTATAAAATAATGCGAAAATAAACAATTCCATTTGAAATTGAATTACTGAGACAAGCCATAGGAAATATGTGATTGTATACTCCAGGCATCTGGCGCCCACTCATCTCTGCGAAATACGTATCAAAATCGGAAAGAAAAGAAAACTTAAACAATTCACTTGTAGTCAACACCCTTCAGATTTTTTTTCAATTTTCTGCCAATGAATATCAGGGAGAGTAGAAAATACTAATTAAATTGAAAAAAATTAAACGCAATTGTGATTATTGCTTTTGGTCATGGCTTATTGCTGTTTCTTTGTAGAATACTCCAACTCAGTATTCCACTCAATTTTCTGTCCCAAGAACATGGAAATACGCGAATATTAATGTCGTTTTTGCAGACACTTAGTCAACATGAAAACATCAACCAGCAAAGCGAAGCATTCGTGAGTGGATGGGATAGAAAGAAAGAGACAGAAACACAGTAACGGCGAGGGAGGGAGGGGAAAAATAAAAGAGCCCCCACTCAGGCATGAAAACACACACCAATTTTCACACTAGCATGCAAAAATGGTGAGTGAACATGTGTGTATATATACACACACACGCACTTACATGCGAAAGTAATCCTTAAACTTGAATAAAAGACTAGTTACAAACGTGGCTTGTGGCTTGCATTTTATTTAACTTGAAGAAACCATATAAAGTTTAGGAACCCAGAAAAAAAGGGAAAAACATTCTTTTTCATATTTCGGTGGTACTACCACCTTTTTCAACGGAAGGAGAAAGCCTCCGTGCTCAGTCCTCTTTTGCTAATTGTTACGGCAGTAATCACCTGGATCTTGCTCTCTATAAAAAATGTTTTCTAATGTTTGAAATATTAAAATTACTTTGTTACTTAGTATTTAAATTATCCAGTTTGTTCAAAATCTACGCATGCCTATGAAAATAGTTTTATTTTATTTTAAGTGATTTCACTAAAAGAACTAATAGCGCCATTATTTATTGAATGAATGAATGTATTCGAGTATAATTTACATTCCCGGAGTAGTTCCTACTACTTTCTATGCCTTTTCAACGATTCACAATTCAGTATTCTCAATTCAACGTTGACAGGTTGACCATGGTAAAATCGCATCTTGGTTGATGGAAAAAACTTTTCTAATTTCATTGTGGTACCAACATTTTTTCCGTGAATATTATCTTCAGGTACAATCTGTATATTTCGTAGAATAGTTTTGATGAAATCAACATCAAGTTTTTTTCTATTTACGCACCCAATTGTTCAACCAAACACTCGGAACTGCGATTCAACTATTCTAAAATGAATTTAAATAAGTTTGCTGGACTAACCGCGGATACCGTGGTTATATAATATTAATTCTTAACTTCTCGCATTATTCTACGAGTATATTCAGGATGAATTTTAAAGGTCCATGATTTTTCCACTTTAACCTAGGAAAGTTATTTTAAAATCGGTTAGGTTTGCTGATGACCAAGCATTAGTTGCTCAGTCAGCCAAGGGGTTGCAAGCTTTGTTGAGTGAATTGGAGGTTCAGTGCGATAAATTTGGGATGAGAATCAATATTAATAAAACAAAGGTTATGCGATTTTCCAGAAAGAAAAAGGCTAAGCTAAATATTAAAATAGGCGGGGAAAAAATAGAGCAGGTAGAACAGTTTACGTATCTTGGAAGTGTCTTGGACCAATACGTTCAAAGTGGTAGGGACGTAAGGAGAAGAATTGCGCTAGGCAAGGAGGCTTTCTCAAGGAGGAGGGAGTTGATGACGGGGACGTTGAGTAGGGATGTTAAGACAAGACTCGTAAAAACTCTGATATGGAGCGTAGCTATGTACGGCACGGAAACGTGGTCGCTGAAGCAGGAGGATAGACGTAGATTGGAGGCTTTTGAAATGTGGGTGTGGAGAAGAATGGAGAAGGTGAAATGGACCGAAAGGAAAACAAATGAGGAAGTATTAGAAATGGTGGGGAAGGAGAGGGGTTTGTTGAGAGAAATCCTATGGAGGCAGGAAAAATGGATGAAAGGCGTATTGGGCGGTAGTGGAATGTTGAAGAGGGTAATAGAGGGAAGAATGTTGGGCAAGCGAGGTAAGGGTAGGAACAGGATAGGGATGTTGGACGGGATGAAGGGAGGAAAGAAGAACACCGAGATGAAGAGGGACCTGATATAGATTAGTTTGCAAGGTGGGGAGTCACAAAATGTTTATTTGATAGTTGTGTCCATCCAAAAACCTACCTTAACCGGTAGATTACCTAATAATATATATATATAAAAGTTATATATATATATATATATATATCTAACTTTTGGACGGCACAATAGAACACAATAAACAGATAACACGTAAAAGGACACTCACACTGTAGATGATTTAAGCTTTCGGCCCACTCCGAGGCCTTCTTCAGGTCAGACTCAGAGTCTGACCTGAAGAAGGCCTCGGAGTGGGCCGAAAGCTTGAATCATCTACAGTGTCAGTGTCCTTTTACGTGTTATCTGTTTTATTCTGTGTTCTATTGTGCCGTCCAAAAGTTATATTGCTCTCGTGAGTACTTCCGCATCATCGATATATATATATATATATATATATATATAAATATATGTATTATATTAATAATATATATATAATATATATATATATATATATATATATATATATATATATATATATTAACATTATTATTTGGAAAATGTTTCTTAGGTTACATAATACAAAAAAGGCAGGAAATTGATTTCACATTTTATGGAAAAACCAGTTATTGTCATGTCCCTCACTGGGAGATTGATCTACCGATGCATTATGCAAGTTGTCGGTTTAGATAATCGCTCTCCATCGTAGCTGAGTAGATTATCAAGGATTTATAAATTCAAATTTAACTTCGGGGTAGAGGTTTAAATCATGTACGTATTTTTAAGTAGGTAATCGTAATTCTCATGATGCAAATTAAGTGAATTGCAAAATTCCATGCTTTCATTTTTCTCCTTCGGTAAAATATCGATTCATTTTATTTGTTGAATATATTTAGATTACTTTTAGCTGATTTGGAGATTAATTTAGGTATTTATAATTCCAAAAAAACATTGTCGAACACATTATTGCTCCCATAAAATGTATCCCAAAATTTGAATTACTTTATAAATACAGTAGTTTGGCGCAAAATATTGTGATATATAACTCCAAATACTCCATACATTTTGAAAATTTCATTCCAGTCAACTTAATTTCATTGAAATATGCTACAAATTCCATAAAAATTTGAACTAGATGGAGTTGATGATATCTATCTTTTATAAATTCGGGGATCTGTCTATATGTTATCTATCAGTGATTATCGGTAATAAACTGCTACATTTCTTTGAAACTACACATTTGATATCCGAAGTGTGTCTATATCAGGCTTAGCGGAATAAAACATTTAGCTTGTGCTTCCTAGATAAATGATGTAACATTATGCGATTTAGGAAGTCAAGAATTGGTGAGAATGATATTTAAAACGTTATGATAAATAGTCGCTCATTACTTTCAAAATCACATGTGTTCCTTCGGTATAATGTGAATGTATTTAATCCGGTCGCAAGATATCGGGATTTAATTCAGTGGAGAGGTAATTAGGTGAATTGATGAAATAATTACCATTGAAATTCGGATCTTCTTTTTGTCCAGATGTAGGTTACAGTTTAAAAACGTGTAGATTAGACGAATATAATTATACATTTAGTGTTTCATAAATTCACTTTAAAATACGTATATGTCTAAAGTGATTCAATGTATAGCATTGTTTTAAGAACAAAAATTTCAAAAGCGTTCAAGACTTAGCCTAAGTATAAACCATCAAAGAATTAATGTAATTTTTTCCAAGAATGGATATGCCGCACTAACTTTGGAAAACTTTAAATCATAGAAAAAAGCATTCCTTACTGTCTCATATATCACTCTGATGCCATATCGAAAATGAACTTATGTTAATGCAATTCATAAATAAATGATAAAATGCAAAAACTATAATAACGGTTCAATTTTGTAGTTTATAGACTCATCAGGAGTTAAGTAAAGATAACTTACTCAATGGAATGCACTAATGTCGAACACATAAATTACATACGTATAGCATACAAGTACATGTACATGTATAATACGATCACGTCTCCTATTGCATATATTAAGCCACAATCCATGAGACGAAGAAGTTATTTTCATAAACAATTACTCAATCGAGATAAAAGATAGTTAAGGAAAAATTTCCTCTCCGCCGACTTGGGTATTTTTCCCGGATCTTTTGGAAAGTGTTCAAAAAATGTATTTTAAATATTCATTTTTTCTCTATTGTAACAATTGCGCGTAATTAAAAGGTATTTAAATATGAATATTAAAAATAAACTATTTTAAATATATTTACTTGCATGACCTTGTCATTCACAAGTCAAGGTTTCATAATGTTACCAATTGAGGTATGTATAGCCTCTTCCGTAAATCAAAGCGGAAGGCAGTTGTTCACAATATCTCAACGTGCCCAATTGATTTTTTTCGCCGCCGTTTTCTAAAATGCGACCACTTAACACGAATTAATATAATGAAAATATTTATGCAGTACTGTAACCGATTTGGATGGAATAATTACAAAAATTTAATTCCTGGATTCCCTGCCTGCGTTTAAGTTCAAATTTATAACCCTCGTTTTCAAGATAACTTTCCACAAAAATGTTAATATACCAATTGAACGCACTCTAATCATTGAAGTATCCGAGTACATTTATTTCTGTGTATAAAGAAATTCATTCGATATGGTTAAGAGAATAGATTCTGATGTGCATAAAAACGAAAGATTTCTATAGTCGCAAACCTTTTGGTAGAAGATGACGGGGAATTTTTCTAGATAAAATAAAGGATATTTAAAAAAAGGAAAGAGTTGTAGACACAAACCGAGGACTAAGCTTGAAGGTGGAGAATTTTTGACAGTCAAAAAAATATTTTAAGCCATTGATTAGAACTAAGATTTAAATCCATATTTTCCGGAAGGTATACTTTTAATTCTAAATATGATAAAAGTATGAGTTATGAAGTGCACGTAACCCTATTTATTGTGGAAATTATATTTGAATTTCACAACTGATGGAAATCACTAATTTTACAGATACCTTATTATATATACAGCAACTTATGCGGATATTATAGAGGAACGTATACGGATAGCTATTCAGAGACGATCAATTGAATTTCATCTGAGAATGGAATGTAGAAAGTCAATTAAACTCCACTTTATTATTAGCATTAAACGTTTAAGTCACGTTGACACGTAAGTAATCCATTCTTTAATTAAAGCCATTTTAAATTACACTTTATCGCTTTCATTACTTCTTTTTACACTACTAAATACTTTTAACAGGTGGAATTAGACAAAGCACGCAACTATCGCGTGTGTACGGCGTCAATGGCCAGAATTCAGTTTACTCCCTGGGACGATAGAATGTTTCGATTCAGACGGAGGAGGAAGTGCGAGATGGAGTCTCAATAGTGGGGGATGAAGTATCATTTTTGTTTCCTTTGATGCTGAAGGATTTAAGTCATTGTAAATAATGGGCGTCCCACCACCCTCAAATCCACCGCGCGCCCTCGCGATCCGCAACCTCACCCCCTAGGCCCCCCCTCCCCCCAACCACCGCCACCCATCCCGCCGCCGCAACCCCTCCCTGCCCCCGCTACCGCCGCTCCCCTCCCCTCCTCTGCCCGCCCACCAATCAGGACGTGGCGAGCGGCAGATGTGCAGCGGGGAACCAAACATGGGACGGCCGAACTCGCGATCGCTCCCCTCTCTCCCGCCCGCGCTCTCCGTCCCCGTCCCACAAGCACCCCAACCCTCTCCCCCAGAGATCTCGGCCGGGGTGAGGGGTTGAATAACAGACGCGAATCCACGCGGATCTGCCTCCCACCATCCCCAAAACCCCTCCACACACACACGCGCGCTTCCGAGCAGCCCTCTCCCACGCCTGCCCTTCCACTCATCCACTCCTCTCCCACCCCCACCGTCACATTCTTCTTCCCCCTCCACTCATCCTCTCCCTCCCTCTTCCAACTCCGTGCCGACTCTCATTCCTCCTCATTCCACTTCCTCCCCTCCTCCCTCCTTGTCGCCTCCATCCTCTCAACTCTCTTTCCTCCTCCAAACCTACTCGCCCACCACGCGTCCTACACCTTCACCCCTCTCCCGCCATCCTCCCACACCACACTCACGACTCCATCCCCGCACCCTCTATTCCACTCTTCCTCATCCACCACCACCACACCACCATCACCTCCTCCACCTCTTCCTCCACTTTAATGATGTGCACGCATCCCCCACCTCCACACCACCTCCATCTCCGAAACTCCACCCCAACACATTCATTTCTTCTCCACTTTAGTCATCTCACGCGGGATTCCTCAGACATTTCGTCGTCTTTCCCTTCGTTGGGTGTCTCTCGCCATGGGATACTCCCCTAAGTTTTTTCTAGAAATCTCATTTAATTATTCATCGACTCGAAGCAAATGCCACGATTTTCATATATTCCTCGTGTCTTGCGATACATTCTTTGGTGGATCGTGGCACCGTTGCATTTCTCTATGCATTATGACGACTGACTCGATAGAATAAAGGTACCTTGGTCTCGATTTCGTCCTAATAAAGCAGTTTCCCCCCATATAACACTCTACCCCCGCGCGCCCTCCCGAAGCCAACACTCCCCAAACCTCTCACCCGCTGTTTATACAACTCCACCTCACCCACCCAGTTTAACCCTTCCGCCGCTCCCCCATCCCTCGGGCCGTCCGCCCCTCCGCTCGCGGGCCGCACTCCTCCTCCTCCTCTCGGCTCCCATTGTGTCGCCTGTATACATCGCTCCCCCCTCGCGCGCCCCACTCTCACGCTGCACCGTGAAAAAGGCTGACAAGCGGGAAGGAGTTGGCGGCATTTGTGCTCTACCTCGAAGGAAGGGTGGAAGTGGGCGTGGAGGAAAGAGAGAGAGAGAGTGAGAAGAGAGGGAGGGAGGGAGTGAGGGGAATGAGCTGGAACTAATTAAGGGAAGCTGGCACCCACTCTCGCCCAAGGCCCATTCCCCCCGCGATGCCGAGGTGAACAATTGCCGCGCGTTTCTCTCGCGCGAGGAACAATAGCGGGGAGAGCGGCGGGGCGCGGGTAAGCGGGAGCGGCGACTCACGTCCGGCGCCGAATCCCCAAACACACACACACCGAGAGAGAGGCGTGCGCCCCCGCGCCTTCCTCCTCGCCCGTCGCCACCTCGGCCCTCTTCTCCTCGGGCCCTCTCACCCGCCCCCACGCCCTCAATTACCCCTCCCATAGCCACTCCTCGCACCCGCCCACCAACTCACTTTCGCCTTCCGCCCCGCGCACGGCGCCCCCACCCTCGCCTCGTCTTCCCGCCGTCTCCTCATTGTCTCTCCCGGCGCTGCTCCTCTCCTCCGCTCGTCCCCCCTCCCCCGTTGGCTCCTTCGCCGCCCTCCGATCCCACGCCTCTCGCCCATTGCATCCTCGCCCATTCCCTTCGGTTCCCCCATCTTTACCCACTCCTGCTGCTACTCCGTCCTTCGCGGCTCCCCTCCCATCGACTTCGCGCCTCCTTCCTCCGTCTTTTCTTTCGCACTTATCTGCACTATCGTTGCCGCTCGCCTCTTCTCCGTCGGTTCTCCCGGTCGTCATCGCTCTTCTTCCAATTGTCATTATCATCGGTTTGCGTGCCGATGAGGGTCGTCGCTGTATATCCGTGGGTTTTTTACTCGATGCCATCCCCTTTCGAATATAAAATAAATCCCGTTCTAATAGTTTTCCCCTTTCTTCCCTCGAGGTCGAACGCATAAAATCTCTGTCCCGGTCAATATAAAAGGGATCAAATCTCACACTCCTTACAGCAATCCCTGGAATAATGTTGCCCATGGGATTTGATTCATGTTGAACTCTAAAAATGGCCCGAGCGGTGGAAATCGACCAAATTATTAAAGAATAACTCATTCACAAAATTTGAGAAACGGACTGGCGTTTTTGTCATTACGTGTCATAGTCGCAGAACTTCGATTTAAAAATTTTCAATGGAATGATGATAAGTCAGTGTATTCAAAAGAATTTCCTTGTGTGCGTAAAGTCGATTTGAAAATAATTTTCCAACAAAAATGATATGCAATTGAGTTCGCATGCGAATGGCATCATCTAAGTGAGCGTCACCAGTTTTAGTACCGTTAGCGTTTGACAGTCATAAATGGCCGTGAAGTCAGATGTACCGTAAAAAACAACCTTGTATCACGGTAACCATGGCCACAATTCCAAAATTATTAGCGGGATCCCGCCGTGGGAGCCAGCGCCGTGCGGTGCCAATTGTTGCGGCTACGAACGGGTGGCGGCGGTTGTGCTTTGGGTCCCTGCGCGCCTGGCAAAGGGCACAATCCTCGTCCGCCTTAAATGCGGAGCAGGGGACAGAGGGGGTTGACGGTGAGGGGCCGACGAGTGGATCGCCTCGTCGAGGTGTCGCGGCGAGGGGAGATGGGAGCGCGAGGGGATCTAAGGGAGACGTGGCGCAGAGGGGACCGGGGCAGGCGGGAGGGTGGCATCGGTGATGGAGGGGCAGGCCGCTCGGACTTCGCCGCTGGCCGATAATATCGATCAAACCTTATTCATATGACTCACAGTGGTCATGACGCACTGTTCACTCACCGGGTGGGGACCGAGGGGAGCCGAGGGGGAGAAGGCGACAGGAGAAGGGGGCGGAAGGAAGAGGAGAGCTGGCCGGCAGCGGACGGGTATGGGTTGGGGTGGATGGGAAGGGAGAGCTCGGCGGCGGGCGGTCTAGTGGGTTGGGACATCCGAGGCCGGGTGAGTCGCCGCCGGCTTATGCATTCCGTGACTAGCTTGGGATGGGGATGCTCCGTGCTTCGCTTCTTTTTCATTAGCGCCGCAACATAGCGGGCGGAGGTCGCCCCGTGCTCCATTTTATCTCCCCTTTATGTTGTCGTGAAGTGGAAATCCAAAGGATGGGGTGGAATCGAATATTTGGCTGGCTAGTGCGCATGAAATCCATTCCGAGCGTAGGAGGCACTACACCGTGCCTTTATTCATCGGTGAAACATGCTTCACAGACCAGAACAATCCCGAAGACAAATCAGGAAGTGCCGGCTATAATCATTATTTCCTCGTCAACAGTAATCTTTGTGATCCAAAAGCTTATAAGCAGGAGTGATCGCTGATTATCACTTCAAAGTGATTGGAATATTTTTTGTACAATGGCTACGTACAATATAAAAGATAACGCACGCTACAAAAATTGGAAAAACATTTGTGCTTGTTTTTCGGTGTTGGCGTTTCCTAAGGGAAAAATATTTTTGTGTATAGTGTTTGCCACTTGAATTCAAAAATCAATTACGTCTATTTCTGCCACAATTTGTATTATCTATGAATACTAATTTAATGAGCACATCATATTATATCAACTAAATAGTTTGCTTTGTTGGAAGACAGCAGGCTTCCAGAGCATGGTACACAACAAAAAAACTACTTGAAATAAATTCCTTTACGTATTCTCGTGTGAAAATTCTAAACCTAAGGGAGGATAGTAGCTTTAGGAGGAAAGTTCAGTTTCTTGGAGAGTTTACAGTTTAGTTACGTAGATATTATCAGCTATCTCACATACACTAAGGGAGGTGGCTCGGATATCAAGAGGGAATTTGAAGGGTTGACACTACTATTGCGGGTTGCGGCGAGGAGAAGTGGGGAAGCGAGGAAGCTCCAGCCTAAGGAGAGGGGGGCGGGGGGGGGGGGGCAGAAGGGGCCGCCACGACTCGCAGAGCGGGGACCAACTGCCTCGGATTACTCCCAACTGCCAAAAACTGCCTCACGTAGAGCTTGAGCACATTCCTATGCTTCTGGGCATTTCAACCATTCTACATCTACATAATACCCCGAAAGCCTCCACAGGGGCGTGTGGCGGGGGGTGTTGGGTCACCACCCGCAAAATAGATTAAAACCACACGCAAAACCAACATATGCATTGAAACGAACACCCACAGAGATATATGCACTTCCACGAAAACCTTTTTAACCATTCAGGGTTCATGACTTAAGAAGGGTTCTCTTTGGATCTTCTACTCAATGAGATCTACGACTTTAGCCAACAACTCCTGCTTTTAATCGAGCCATAATATACGACACGCAAAACTTCAATCCTGAAGTAATTTCCTATTTTCAAATATTTCCCGATACTTACGGAATTGAGAGTGACGAAAGATCTTACGATAGCCCCTCGCCATTGAGCTGTTTTTTTCTATACGAGTTTCTTCTTCTTTAAGGCCGCAACTAACGTTGCCGCTTAGCATGATGTCCGACTTTTGGCTTTGGATACTCGACTTTGGATTATCCGCCGAATGAAATGATATGTCAGAGACAATTTTTCGGTTCAAAATCTGAAATTTTTATACAGTGAGTACATAACCTGTATAGGACCTGAAGATATTCGGTGATCACGGAATAAGCTTTCATCAATTCCCAAAATGTCGCCAATACTCTCACATACATACATAATGTCATTTGCTAATACTGCCATTTCCTTCACTGCAGGAAAGAGTTTCTCCCTCACCATCCTGATCAGCACTACACCGTTCCAAGTAGCCACGTACAACAAAGCCATTAAAGTCACCGTGGACGGACCAAGAGAGCCACGAACTAAATCAGGTATGTAACACAATTTACTGCAGTTATAAATTTCAATCATCCATGTGTTCATAAAGACGAAAGAGTAATCCAGTGAAGCAGTGTGAACCGTGAATCAGCCCAAGTTTGCTCTATGTGGGTGTGCTTTAAACATTATTGATCTTCAGTTAACTCTCCATGGCAGTTGTGTAGAAATTGGGGAAAAGATAGTTTATTTTTTACATTTGGATTTTTGAGTATGGCATAAATGTCGATGCAAAACTTTTTTTTCCATTGTGTGTGAACATTACCGTGGTTTATCACTTTTACCTTTCACAAGAAATTTTTCCAAATATTACGTAGTGTCGCTTAAACAAGAAAATTTTAAACCAGGAATGATAAATCTGTCTTATAAGATGACAAATCAGCTGATGGAAACTGCGACGTGCATCAACGAATTGACATTGTTTTAAATTTTGTTATCTTAAAACATAATTGCTTGTCCTTAAGCTCTCTTTAGTTTTTTACATTCCTTTTGGATTCATTTCAACTCTCCTCCACTGTTTCACCCAACACGAATTTCATTTGTTGATAATGATATTCCTTCCTTCATGCCGTAAGGGATTTCAAAAATATCATTCATTTTTTAATCCCCTTATGTTATCCACCCTAAAAAATACGTTATTAGTTTACAATAAAACCTCAATTAACCTCAAGACAACGCAGTGATGAATTCAAGTTGATTTTTGATCATAAATTTAGTATTTTTTACATGTAGCTACTCTTTCCACCATTTAGACGGTGTTGGAGCCAGGTGTGTGCTGGCGTGCGGTGTGCCCGCTGTGCGTTATACATGTTCTTTCACAAAACTTCTTATCGTCCACGACTTTCTTAATATTCCAAATGGTTATTTTTGTATGGAATGCGTTATCCCATAAGTTTTATTCGGAAGTCTTATCAACTGTTTACTCTAGTTGATCATATGCAGAATCAGCTTTGACTTGTAGTCAACATGTGTACATTCATTAAAACTGCAATTACAGGAAAAACATTTTTCCTCATTTTGTAATATTTATTAGTTGTTGTACAGTGTACCCAAATTATAGAATTATTGTATGGTTAGACCTCGCTGTAGCTATCCCTACAATATATCTTTGTCGAATCCTCACAAAATCTTAACTGTTAATGATAATGTTCTTCATTAGGTTTTTAACTGTCCCGTTGCCGTTGACCCGGCTGAAAAGCCTCGAATGAATTAATAACTTAAATGTATATTCTCGTACGTCGAACACGAAAGGACCTATGAACTTAGTTCCATACCTTGTGTTTTTACTGTACAAATGGCGCAGGTGGTATCATGCTGCCTTCCGCGAGAGAATATTTAACGTGACAATTTCACTTTGATCGCCACCACAATGGTGGCGATCGTCCGCTTCGTAACCGCATCTTTGTGATGCGTTCGCAGCGTTTATTTACTCTCCAGTTTTTCCTATCATAGGTGACCCTATATGGAGGAACATTTTTGTTTGCCATTTTCCGTGTAGCGGGAAAAAGGACCGCGCAAATAATCCACTGTAACAAGGTTGTCGCCAGAGAGCAGGTCAAGTGTAACCTTAATTATATCTGTGAAATGAAACGCCTCGCTATGCAACAAAGAAAAAAAGAGGGACATAAAACGAATCTATCAATTGAATACCATAGTTTGCATTCTACGGCGAGAGCAAATTAAGATTTATTTGTGCAATATCATTAAATGGATGTGATTTTTCACTAATGTCACCCATTATTGGGGTATAATATTGCAGTCTCCAAATATTTTTGCCTATTTGGAAAAGCATAACACATGCGTTTAATTAAATAAATTAATAAATTGAGTTAGCTGCAAAATGGAGTGGTCGATTAAAACGAAATTCAAAATAAAAGGTCAGACTTTTAGCCAGTCATCACTTAGCTTTTTATTGAGAAGCTCACATTCATAACTTCAGTTAATTTCATAGAACGTTGACTCTCTTTCCATTAACCAGCAACACGAATGCATTACATTGACTCATCATTGTAAAATACATCATGAATGATTATATGCATGCGTACATGCATTTACACAAATGCCAATTAGCATTCTCAATTTGTGGTTTTCTCTCGTAGATTAGAAGACAGGTAAGATTCGCTTGAGTAAATGGCATTTTCGTGTGGCCATGTCATAAAGTGTGAAATGTGCATTTAGAAACAATAAACCGAGAACTTGAATAAAATTAATTTGGAATCATTCCTGAGGACGATTTGGACAAGATATTAAGCACAAAACCCAATTCTGATCTACGTATCCTTCACTTTAGCAAACTGGTGGGTGATTTTTCACGCCTCTTTCGAATCGCAAGCAGACTGGGAGCTTAAATCTTCCCCACTCCAGTTGGTGGTTCCTCGAATTGAAGTGCTTAAAAGCGAGTAAAGAGGAAGGTATGGGAATCGCGTTACGGATAGGAACTACCTAGTGGCTTATGAAAGCCCAGGATAGGGCAAAAGAAACGTCCATCGTAATAGCAGCCCAAAATCTGTCACTCCCAAAGCTACCTCGCTTTGTTTCTCGGGGTCGTATTGGATTCATCCACCCTTGGGATTCCCCTCAGGAGCCCTTTGCCTCCTCCCCTCCCGCTCTCCACGCCACCCTTCCATCCCCTTCCTCGCCTCTCCTTTTCAACGTGCACCCCACTCTCCCCATTCATCCGCCCTTTCAAACTCTTCTCAAACGTATCCTTCGGCGACACCCTACCCACCCTTAACATTTCCTCCCGTTTCCGTTTGGGGATAAGGAACTCGTTGGGACTATCTTCAGTGAATTGACAAATGGGATGCGAGTTACTTTCGTGCGCCCTTTCCGCGCCTCCCTCCCTTCCCCCACTCGCCTTATTCTTCGCCAATATTACCTTCTCTTCGCCATTGTTTAATAGGTAATTATGGCTTTCGTTTCCTTTACGCGACTTGGGAATTCAATGCTACGCCTCCAGCTCGTGTGGCAGAGTGGTGTGCAAACAGGCAGTTTTCCAGTTGGGGGAGCGGTGGAAGCGAGCTTATTGACAGGCTCAAATATGCTACAAGCCTACAAAATATCTCAAATAGAGAGTTAGCCCCGTCTAGTTTATTGGTATACAATGTATCCAGATTTGGTGATTGTTGATTATATTATCGGTATTTAAGTATTACTAACAATTCCTTAACAAAAAAGAGTTATCTCCGAGATACAACAAAACCGACATTTCATAAAAAGAAAATTATGGGTAAATAAAAAATCGTTATTTATTCCTTGATTTCTGGCCATTCGGTGGTGTTCACATGCATGAATGAAAATATTATTCGTCTCTTTAAATCATTCCGATAAAATTTCCGAATCATTTACGTAAATCCCAAGGGTATTTCTTGCTTTAAAATATCGTTTAGCGCTTGGTAATTTTAGGTTTGGTTTAATTTGCTCAATTGATTTAACTGAAAAGATTAAAATATACCAAAAAATTCCAATGACTGGAAGAAATACGAGAAGATTGTCAAATCCGGAAGATAAAATTCTATACAAATATCGAAACCATCGAATCCTAAATTCCTATTTTTGTTCTAAGTGCAATTGAGGAGCAAAATTAAGGTAACACCCGTCAAGATTCGCATCATCAATCATCGCGCCTCATCCTGACTTTCTTCCGCATTATCCTGTTTTTCCATTCTGAAGTATTCCTCCCTCACCCATTGATTTAATGTGTCTACATCAGACATACCGCTAAACTCAAAACCCACGAGGCGGGATGTATCTGGCTCCTTGGAGCCTGCGAGGATTTCGATTTGAACCCCGCCCATTCGGGACTACAGTCTTTTCATTACGGTCCACATCTACCCTTTCCAATCACACAAATATCCCTCCTCCTCCTTGCCTACTCTCCTTAATCCGGCTTCCGTATGACCGCTCTGTCCTCAGTTACTTTCTTATCATTGAGAAATGTGGTCAGGCCACCGAAATATTCAAAATTCATATGCACGAATACTTATATAAAAACACATTTTTAGATACACACACATACATACATACACGCGCGCACACATATTTTTACATACATGCACACACAAAAACACACATATAGATGATTTTTTCGAAGTAACACGGAAGTGTTGAATAAAAAAATTAGACAGTAACACATGGCACGAGAACACATAAAAGGAACACTCACACGTAATATCTTGATAATTTCGACGGACTCAAACTCCATCTTCTTCGGAACATGTCCTATCTTATCTTCCGAAGAAGACGGAGTTCGAGTCCGTCGTAATTATCAAGATATTACGTGTGAGTGTTCATTTTATGTGTTCTCATACTGTGTTGCTGTCTAAGTTAAAAAAAATATTTTTTTAAATATACACGCACACATTTATATATAAACATACATACACAAACACATATACATGTACACATACATACATACATACGTATATACATAACACAAATATGCATATACATGTAAACACACATACATGCATAAACATATAAATACACATATAAAACATACATACACATAAAAATATAAAAACATTTTACATCATACACATATGTATACACATACATACATATACACATGGATACATATACACATATATACATATACACATATATATATTTATTTATACATACCCATCATTACATTCTTGGGATTGATAATTGAGGTGGTTTCCCATTTCCTTCCTCAATAGTGTTTTTAACGTGACACAATCACTTGAGGAACAGACGCTGCATGGACTACCTTTCGTCTGGCTCCTAACCTTCGACCTATCTGGCATGGGTGACCCTACCAGGAGCAATTATTATTGCCACCGCCAGCAAAGCTCTATGGGTCATCGGAACGCACAAACCCACCACGACAAGGTTGTAGTCCATGGGAGGGGATTATGAATGAAAGGCATATTGAGCGGTAGTGGGATGTTAAAGAAGGTAATAGAGGGGAGAATGTTTGGCAAACGAGGAAAGGGCAGGAACAGGATAGGGATGTTGGACGGGTGAAGGGAGGAAGGAAGTACACAGAGATGAAGAGGGACCTGATGCAGAGTATGTTGCTGGATTGGGTTTTATTTGGAGTTACAAAATATTTATTTGATAATAGTGGTAATATATCATAATATATTACCAAATAGTGGCAAAATATTAGTTTGGTAATAGTAATAAATATAAAAATATTAATTAGATAATAGTTAAAATATCGTATAGTACGCTTCATCGTAGAGATTTCAACGTCGGAAGCACGGCGACGCGCTGTCATTTAGGACTCAACAACGGCTGAAGCAACTATTTATGCTTCTCCAAGTCAGATACGCACATTATTTGTTATCATAGTATCGAATTGCTTCCCATCCAATCCACGTGACCTGTGGAACAAATATAAGGATAACATGTCACGACATATGTTACATCGAATTCGTGAAATTTCAAGAAATCTCGATTGAAGACATGAGTTACCTCATTGCGACAGCTTATTAGTGAAGTTAGGAATGCCACCCCCAGATCGTGGAGCGAAGTGTTTAATCGAGAATTTTAACGTGAACGTGAATATGGTCGACACAAGTTAGACCAGTCAGTTCAAAAACGAATGTACCCCTGCTGATACCCAAACAAAAGGAAGTCTATTAAACTTTAATTAATGCAATTGATAATTGATATGGTGACTTATTTTTCCTTGACGCGCCTGGTGTAACTGGGAAGACATTCCTTATGTCATTAATTTTGACCACTGTTCGTGCGAGATCGAGTGTTGCGGTTGCTTCTTCTAGCATAGCGGTCACATTGTTAGGAGGATGCCGTACGGCTCATTCAGAATTATTGTCGACGTTAAACTTACAAAGATCTGAATAAGTGACATGTAATATTTTGAAACGGTCCGGAATTGCCAAAATTTTAGTAGCATCTAAAATCATAAGAACGAATGCGCGATGGCGTACAAACGCGCATTAAAAGCACTGGACTAGACATTGAAAGATCTGCGCAATGACTCAAGATACATTGGTGGCGCAATGATTTTATTATCTGGCTATTTCCACCAAACACTTCCAGTCATTCCAAGACCGACTGCTGCCGATAAAATAAACGCTTGCCTCCAATCGTCAAATCTGTGGTGCTATGTGAAGAAACTTCGACTGATAACAAACATGAGTTGCATTGCTGAACAATCCATCTGCTGATGATTTCTCCAAGCAACCGTTGACTATCGGTAATGGCCGTGTTCCTGTCCACGAATCGAGGTGATTTATTTAATTTCCTCGGAATTTTGGCATGTCTTTTCATCGAAAGATGAGCTAATCAACAAAGTGTTCCAAAGTCATCATTGATTCCCACAGAAATCACAATTGGTTGAGCGAGCGAGTAATTTTGGCAGATAAGAACCAAGATGTGGATAACTCAAACTTCGTAATTCAGAATCAAATCGTTGGTACTCTGTATTAATTCAAATCTATTGGCTGTGTAACAAACGAAGACGAAGCCACCAATCATCCAATTGAATTTTTAAACTCCTTGGATGTGCCTCGCTCCGAACAATTTACAGCTGAAGGTTGGCTCGGTGGCCATGATGCTTCAAAACCTGAATCAACCAAAACTATGCAATGGAACGCATTTGGTGATAAAAACTGTTTATCAATGTGATTTACTAGACTATACTCAAAGGCAAAAATTCAAAGTTGAGGGAGTTCTCATTCCCGATGATTCCCATGATCCCAACCGATATAGCCTTTGAGTTAAAACGAATTCAATTTCCAATTCGTGTTGCATTCGCGAAGACGATTAACAAATCACAAGGCACTGAGTGTTCGTGGTCTTAATCGAGAAAACCCATTGTCAATAAAATGTGGCATTTTCACGTGCTGGTGAATCGCCCGCTTTTTTGTTCTTTCCCTCATAAGAAAATAAAATAATTTGTATATCAGAAGGTGCTTGACTTAAGAGAATGAACCCGAATGTTAACAGAGATTGAATAAAAAAATGACTTTCTGAAAAACCATTATATTTTTCGTTTTTGTAGATTTATTGAATTGAATTTCTTTTCTTATGTTATTATAACGGGTCAAGTATGATTAAAATCAGAACAGCCGCTCTTCATTTATAAATGGTAAAACTAAACTGTTTATTGACTGTTAGGCGGTACGAAGTTCGCCGAGTGAGCTAGTATGAAAATACATATGTGTATATGTGTGTGTTTGTATACATAAATATTTACACCAATACATTTCGATAATTACATATATATATATATATATATATGCGGGTCGTGTTGGTCTAGTGGGTAGAGCATTGGACAACGAGGGTCCCGGGTTCGATTCCCGGGCAAGGCACTTTGGGCATCTGCAGCTCCACCCAAGCTAGTTGATTTTTCGGGTACCAGATTTTCCTGGGAAACAATAACCGGCACAGGGAAAGAAACTGGCCCCCCTACCCTGATGTGTGAATATTCACACGCCGTCGGGCTTGGTACATGGGTGAGCTCTACCGTCACCTACTAAACCGACCTTCGGGTTGATTACTGTGTATTATATATATAGGGGGGGCTGAGGTGGATGGGTGTGGATTTGTTTCTCGCGAGATGGTGGGAAAATTTATTCATCTGCATACATTTTGTCGTCCTTGTCCTGGGTTTTTGACTTGTCGAGCCCTTATGATGACTTTGTGAGTCGATGCCTTGGTCATGGGTGTTGTGGTATCTGTGGATGAATTGTTAGTTTTCTGTGTCACTTGTTACTATTTCCACATCCTCCCTATTCCATCTCCGCTCCCCTCTGGCCTCCCTTTCCCCCTCCATAACCCCCTCCTTCACCCCTCTCCCACCACCTGTTCTCCCCTCCGCTTTCTTCCCCTCCACATACCCCTCCTTCATCCCTCCCCCACTACCTGTTTCCCCCCTCCCTTTCTGCACCACATACCCATATACCTCAGTCCTATCTTATTTTCCGAAGAAGATGGGAGTTCGAGATCGTCAAAATTATCAAGATATTATGTGTGAGTGTTCTTTTTATGTGTTTATATATATATATATATATATATATATATATATATATATATATATATATATATATATATATATATATATATATATATATATATATATATATATATATATGTATATATTAGGTAATCTACCGGTTAAGGTAGGTTTTTACATGGACACAACTATCAAATAAATATTTTGTAACTCTAAACAAAACCCAATCCAGCAACCTACTCTACATAAGGTCCCTCCTCATTTCTAAGTACTTCTTTCCTCCCCTCATCACATCCAACATCTCAACCCTGTTCCTACCCTTTCCTCGCTTGCCCAACATTCTCCCCTCTATTACCTTCTTCAACATTCCACTACCGCTCAAAAAGCCTTTCATCCATTTTTCCTGCCTCCATAGGATTTCTCTCAACAAACCCCTCTCCTCATCCACCATCTCCAGTTCTTCCTCATTTGTTTTCCTTTCGGTCCATTTCACCTTCTCCATTCTTCTCCACACCCACATTTCAAAAGCCTCCAATCTACGTCTATCCTCATGTTTCAGTGACCACATTTCCGCACCGTACATAGCTACGCTCCATATCAAAGTTTTTACGAGTCTTGTCTTAACATCTCTACTCAACATCCCCATCATCAACTCCCTCCTCTATGAGAAAGCCCCCTTATCTAGCGCAATTCTTCTCCTTAAGTCCCTACCACTTTGACCATATTGGGCCAAAACACTTCCGAGATATGTAAACTGTTCTACCTGCTCTATTTTTTCCCCGCCTATTTTAATATTTAGCTTGGCCTTTTTCATTCTGGAAAATCGCATGACCTTTGTTTTATTTATATTGATTCTCATCCCATATTTATCGCACTGAACCTCCAATTCACTCAGCAATGCTTGCCATCCCTTGGCTGACTGAGCAACTAATGCTTGGTCATCAGCAAACCTAACCGATTTTACGAATTCCCCTCCACCTTTCATTCCAACCTCCAGTTCTTCCCATGCCTCTTTAATCATTTCCTCTACATATACGTTGAACAGTACTGGTGACAATGGGCAACCCTGCCTTACACCTCTTCCTAACACTGCCCATCCGGAATCTCCGTTCCCCACTCGCACCTGAGCAGTCTGAGACATGTACAGGTTGCGGATCAGCCTCCTTTCCCTCCAATCCATTCCTATTTTCTGCAATACACGCATTAATTTTTCCCAATTCACTATATCAAACGCTTTTTCGAAATCTACAAAACAGGCAAAAACGTCCTGATTGCATTCTATATTCCTCTCGATTAGTGATCTCATTACTGCAATGGCATCACGCATACCTCTTCCTTTCCTAAACCCAAACTGATCATCCCCTAAGTAATCATTTGCCTTACTCTCTATCCTTTTGTTCATGATCCTGAGACTAAGTCACTAAGTCAGTCTGACCTGAAGAAGGCCTCGGAGTAAGCCGAAAGCTTATATCATCTACAGTGTGAGTGTCCTTTTACTTGTTATCTTTTTTATTCTGTGTTCTATATATATATATATATATATATATATATATATATATATATATATACATATATATATACATATATAAAAACCATAAACACAGTAATCAACCCGAAGGTCGGTTTAGTAGGTGATGGTAGAGCTCACCCATGTACCAAGCCCAACGGCGTGTGAATATTCACACATCAGGGTACGGGGGCCAGTTCCTTTCCCTGTGCCGGTTATGGTTTCCCAGGAAGATCTGGTACCCGAAAAATCAACTAGCTTGGGTGGAGCTGCAGGTGCCCAAAGTGCCATATATATATATATATATATATATATATATATATATATATATATATATATATATATATATGCAGCGGGAGGGTCTTCCTTAGTCGTCATCTCACGAAATCCTCGCAAAAGAAACCGACAGCAACAGGACAGAAATCGCTCAAGAAGAAGACCGAATTAGATAGAATTCAAACGTGGAATATATGGGCATTGTTAACGACAGGAAAATTTGAGAATATTACGCGAGAGATGGCAAGAGGAAATGTAGATGCCTTAGGTCTCTGCGAGGTGTGACTCTTCTCGTCTCTGACTTCTTCCCCGTCTGAGTTGAATTTCTGTCCGCAAGATGTTTTTGAAAGCGGGAAGCGGTAGTTGCTGGGGGCTACGTCCGGGCTGTAAGGAGGGTGGTTGATGATATCCCAGCCGAATTCATTGAGTAGGGTGGTCGTTTGATGTCCACTCATGTGGACTTGCATTGTCATGATGCATACACGTCTTTGGTTAACCAAGCCCTTCTTTTGTTTTGGATGGCTCGTCGAAGAGTCTTTAGAGTTTCGTAGTAGCTTTTTGAGTTGACTGTTGTTCCTTTTGGCACAAAATCCTCCTGCAGAACCCTCTTCCTGTTTCAGAAAACGGTCGCTTCAATTTTTCTCGCTGACTTCTCTCTAGTGCACTTGTTGGGCTTCGGTGAGGTTGGTTGACGCTATTATTTCGACTGTTCCTTCTTTTCCGAGGTGTAGTTTTGTGCCCATTTTTCGTCTCTAGTGACTATCGAATCCAGAAATCCGACGAGGAAGTGCAAGAAGCAGTCGTCATTTGGCTTCACGACGCAGCCGGAGAAAGATACGACGCCGGTATTAAAAAGCTGGTTACAAGGATGCAAAGAGTGATAGATCGTTAAGCCGATTATGTAGTAAAATAGCTAAATGATCAAACTTTCTGGTGATGTCCGCAAAATTCAGAATAAACTTGTTTTTCCATGGAAAAAAATAGGAGACCTTACTTTTCAATACGCCCTCGTATATATACGAGTACACACACATACACACACACACACACACACACACACACACACACAGGAGGCGTATTTTTAAAGTAAGTACCGTTTGCTCATATTTAAATATTGGCGCTTCAGAACACAGTTTTGCTCCTGCGGCGCCATCTACTGATTCATTGAGAAGCTATTGCAGCATGTTTTTGTTTGTGGAAGACGTTTGCTTGTCCGTGTATGCAAACAACAATGTCCGCGACAATCGTTGATCCCGCCAGCTGTGAAGTGCGTTCTGTCATACGATTCTTGTATGTAAAAGGATTGTCGGCTGCTGAAATTCATCGGGAATTATGCCTAGTTTATAAACCTACAGTGATGAGTGAAGGAAAGATTAGACAATGGTGCCGTGATTTTTAAAATGGACGAACAAATGTCCTTGACGAAGAGCTAATCCGATGAAATTGTTTTGCAAGTGGAACAAAAACTGCGATGTGATCGTCGATTGACAATTAATGGCCTGGCTGAACAATTTCCTCAACTTGGACGCACTACTGTCTACAATATTGCTACGGAAAACCTCGGACACCACACATTGCGTGCAAGGTGGGTACCGAAAATGCTCACCGACCACCACGAAGAGCAAAGAATGTCCAGTAGACGAGAGTTTTTGGGTCGTTGGGAACTCTTTAAACCACCCACCGTACAGTCCTGACCTTACACCCAGCGACTACTTCTTCTTCTTGCACTTGAAACAGTTGTTCGGTGGACAACTTTTCGAAACCGAAGAGGAACTCAAGAATGGCGTTGTCGATTGGTTCAACCTTCAGGCTGCGAGTTTCTATGCAGAGGGGTTAAAGAAGCTGGTGCAGCGGTACGAAAAATGCTTAGAAGTGAACGGCGATTATGTAGATAAGTAAAGTAGGTTTGTAGCTAACTAAAAGTGCCAATAAAATGTGTTTCATATGAGTATATTTTTTCCTGTGACCAAACGGGTCTTACTTTATGAATACGCCTCGTACATACACATTCATGAGGATATTTCCATAACGATCCTATTTGGAGCATCACATTTAAAAACACTTTTGTACTTGGATATAACGTTGGCACATCCGCTTCTTTAGCATAAGATTCATGCAGCGTTGACTTCTTAAATATAGGACATTCACGTAGATGGAGCGCTGGGCAGTTGGGCTACGGACCGAGGGAATAGGTACCAGTAGAATGACACCACCGGTATACTATATTTCGGAGGCGCACCACCCCCTTCAGCGTAAGCACAGATTGGGACTCGGGCTAGTATTTATTCATGCGTGTGCCAGAACAAAACTCGGACAAAGATTCAAGAAGTTAGCTTTTGCTATTAAATATATTGGTCCTTTAATCTAAAAAATTGGCACTGTGATTCCTGATTCAATCACCTTGTTATTAATAAAACATGGTTCCTGACGCTCTCAGCATAACCGCCCCTGGATCCAATTTTAATGATTTAAGTCGGCGAGAATATTTCTTTCTATGTTTTGCGATGAAAACTACTTAATTTTATGTATTTTGTAAGAGTGGGCAAACCGACGAGAGTGAAGCATTCCTCAACAGATACATGTGTTTCACGCTGCAGTTGAATTACTATTACTTAAGTTGGAGGGAGAATTACTCTGGAATAGACAGGAAAACTGATTTAGGTTGTAATCATAGATTTGAGTTTAATTCTCATTTTTAAGTTAAATTTGTCTTGCCTTTAACCAATAGCTGTAAAACGTTACATGATAGGAAAGAGTGTTCAGGCGAGGATGAAGGTTATTGGTGGAGAAGTGCTTCTTTACTAGGGTGCATTTCAATTTTCCTGACGATTGCGGGGCTTAGGGTTGAAAACTCTCAAACCAGACTCTGATGGCCAGCCCGCCCACTCTTTAGAGGAACATTTCACGTTTCTTTAATTTCAAATCTCGCCCGAAGTAGGCGGCCAACGAACTATAGGCCACCATACATTCCAGCTTGTCATTATAATCTAATAATGATCATATCAATACTTTCCATTTAATCATAATGGCATGAAAATTATATAATTTGGTAGATCGATACACTCTTACCTAAAATAATTGTTTAGAAAATCGTTCTCTCTCTTTTCCATTTACCTGCTTAACAATTCGGACTGATTAAAAGTCCAACCAACACTGAATTTGAAGAATGAAGAATATCAGGGTCGTCAGTCAATGTCACCGTATGATAAATTTAAACGCGAACCTGGCCCATCTGCTTCGTAGTAGTAGTTTTTTTACGGTGAGACGACCGACATCTGAGGTTATTTACACCATTAGGGATGGACAAGAAAGGATGAAGGGTGGAGAGAAACCCAACGTCGGCATTCGTCTACTCTTTAACGGAAGGCCCCAAGGGATCCGCAGTTTACACAACGTCCCATCCGACGGACGGCGTACTCACCCAAGTGCTCTCCACAAAGCACATCAAATAGAGATTAGGATACCACTGACAAATATCTACTGTACCCGAAATTCGAACCCGGGCCCTCTGGGTGGTAAACCAGTACGGTAGCCACTCCGATCCCTATCTGTTTGGTTATTCTTGCACGACCCAATGTGGCATTTCACGGTCACTTGTGCAGAGTTGTGCTAGTGTTTTGAGAATTTCTTCTCATAAGTTCTTAGCATGAATTCAATGGAAGACGGCCTATATGATAAATAGTCTGGTAATTCTGACAGGTAAATGGCAACCTCGTAGGGCAAATGGTATCAAATGAGGTGGATGGTCGAATTCCGGATTTGAAATTTTGCATGAAAAACATTCAGGAAAATATCATTGAATCAGGTGACTAAATATGTTAATCTTCATTGGACCTACATAAGGAAAACACATACCACATATAACACAGCTTATTGGACAAAGCCAGCTTGCATTTCCCGGAAAAAAATTTGCATATAAGCCGTTGAATTTGAATTTCCCATCGAACCAGCTTTCCGCTTTTTTGTTTCAATTTCTTAAAAACCATTCCACCAAAAATATACGCTCCCTAATCTTTTTACCGGAGTGGCAGCCACCATAACGCATAAAGGTATTCAAACTATACTGTTCCTCAGTCATTTATTAACGTATTTTTTACACATGAAAGAAATGCTCATGCATTATCTCCTCCATTAGCTCGCCCATGTAGATTTTGCTCTCACATTGACTAATGTTCACGTTCAACATGGAAGACTTCGTAATATATATAGCTATTCTTCAGATTACGACCCATTGACTTTGCGCACGGAATACACACTACAACGAAATCCTTTTTTTAATCTAAATGGTGGGCTGAATTGCAGTAGAATAGCTGAAAGCACCTTAAATACTTTGCTTAATTGAGGATTAACAGACGATTCTAAATTTAAGTCATTACAAGCTGTCAAATTTGATTTGATTACGAAATTAGTGAAAACATATTATTGCATATATACAGCACGGGAAACTAGAGATTAGGGAAGAGTGAGTATTATGTATGACTGTGTAAGTGAAGATACTCTGATACAATTAACCCCCGGTCGTATTAATAAATCATTTAGAAGAGTTATGTAATTTTATCATGCCTTGATGGTAAATAATTTCCATGAAATAAAACCTGAAACATTACCCCTGTAATTATGTCGCTCATTTATTTTCCAAGAATTACTTAGTGTAATAATTTTCAGCAGTGATAGTTTATTTCATCTTCCGCATTTCCCATGAAATCCACTAAATGGACTTCAAATTTACCTTATTTAGGCAGCGCCTACTTGAAAGATTCTTAAGCTACTTACACAAAATTGGAATCCTACGTTCATTTTGGAATTATTGCACAACTAAAAATAATGAAATTAAACGCGTCACACATGCCGAAAGCAAGAAAGTCGCTATGCGAAGAATAAAATAGTAACTGAAATATGCCTATAAGATTAAATTTCACTCAATAATTAACACTTAAATTTAGCTTACCAAATCCGCGACCAGATATCTCATCCACATCTACTCAATACACCGCAAGGGCGTGTGGCGGGGGGTGTTAGGGGACCACCCGTAAATTAGAAAAAACGCATGCAGAAGCCACAAATTTATAGCCCACAAACCAAATATGGTAAACATTCATGAAGAACCCTTTCACACACATGCAAACCCACAAACTACCAACAAACATACAAATGCACAATCTTTGAATTTTTAGTTTTGGTTCGACTTGTAATTTAAATGTTTTGAATATTTCTAAATTAACTTCGGATTCTTATTAGTATGATTTCTGATTGTTCTGGGGAAGAATGAGTATTTGAATCTATCTGTATTGGAATCTATCTCCCTTGTTTTATCTTTGCGGTCTGATCTACCTAAGTAGTGTGGGGCCATTATAATTTCATGCTCATGAATTGCAAATACTCATGAATTTCATCGTGGCTGCCATTCTATATTCACCATTACAAATGATTTGCCCTGCAGACACTGATCATAAATTATTCAGTCTTGAGATGTATTTGTAAAAGATAAGCTATTCAGGTTTTCTTTAATTATTTTATCTAAAAAGGAAAGATGGAGGTTCCGTTCAGTGTCCAATTAGTCACAAAGCATTAATGTCGTGAAAAGAGATGAAAGAAAGCAAATTAAGTAAATATTACCCTTTCATTAGTGCAGCCAACGTTATCCAGCGAGTAGTGACGTGCAAAACTGCATTCAGTGTCAAACGCGTGCAAAAGCTTCGCCAGTTTCCGACCATGACTCCCGTCAGCGGTTCTAACGGTGGTAGGGAACACAAGGGGGCATTGGAGGGCACGAAATCCGAGGAGGGGCGAGGGTGCTAAGCAAGGTAAGAGTCTCGACCGCGACACCAGGTCACAAGCAACGGCTGAAACCTTTGTGAATACGTGCTTGCCAAAGGACAAAAATTTCTGCCCAAGCCATAAACGTAAAAGCCTCTTTTACCATTTTCCCACACCCCTCCGCCCAGTTCGTTTTCCCAGGCATCACCACGAGGCCTCTTCTCTTTCCCTCTCTTCTCCTCCTTCTCCTATCTCGTTCGTAACAATCCTGCTGTGCGGAAGGCCTTGAGGTGCTCACGCTGCGCCAAAGCCATTCCCGAACATCCCCTTTCGTTTCTCCTGGGTTTTTTGTGTAGTGTCGCTCAAAGGCCGTATTTTCTCTTCGATACACGTACGCCACTGTATTTCATGCTCAGAATACACGATCATGAATTTGCAGCCAAATTGCTTCGGTTTATTGGACATGAGAATTTTTTTAAAATCTTATAAAACACAGGAGTTCTTGTATGCAGGGTACAGTCATTTACAATGGAGTATTATGATACATAAAATGTAAATCAATGCAGTCTTTATACATCTCAGTGCTGAAATGAGGTTTAGTCATACTCTCTGCCATAAGGTGCAAGCACTAGGTTCTGATACGATTAATTTTCATAAGAAATATTATAAATATATCTCCTCAAAAAACTAATTCCCCGTAAATCTCAGTTGCTCAGACACCTCTGAGTGCCCATTATAAAAATACTTCACATGGTATAAATATAAAATTTTATCTCATTTACATCTACAAAATACCCCTCAGAATATTCACACATCAGGGTAGGGGTCCAGGCCAGTTCCTTTCCCTGTGCCGGTTATGGTTTCCCAGGAAGATCTGGTACCCGAAAAATCAATTAGCTTGGGTGGAGCTGCAGGTGCCCAGAGAGCCTTGCCCGGGAATCGAACCCGGGACCCTCCGATAAGTAGTCCAACGCTCTACCCACTAGACCACCGCGACCCGAACACACCTTGTATATCTATATATATGTGTGTGTGAGTGTATATATATATATATATATATATATATATATATATATATATATATATATATATATATATATATATATATATATAAGGTAATCTACGGGTTAAGGTAGGTTTTAAAATGGACACAACTACTAAATACATAAATATTCTATGACTCGTAACAAAACCCAATCCAGCAACCTACTCTACATCAAGTCCCACTTTATATCTCTGTGTACTTCTTTCCTCCCTTCATCCCATCTAACATCCCGATCCTGTTCCTGCCCTTTCCTCGCTTGCCCAACATTCTCCCCTCTAAAACCTTCTTCAACATTCTACTACTACGCTCAATACGCCTTTCATCTATTTTTCCTTATGCAATCGATATGCTAACATTATCAGCGACCTCTCTAATTGTGATTCGGCGATCGTTAATAGCCATTTCTTTCACTTATTCCACGTTTTCATCGATTGTTGATGTGTTAGGGCGTCCAGGGTGTTCCTCATCTTCAAGATGTTCACGGCCTTCTTGGAAACGCTTATATCACTCGTAGAATTTAAATACTTGGGTGTAACAATTATTCACGATCTGTCCTGGGGAAAACACATACGAGAAATAAGCGGTCGTGCAAATAAAAAATTGGGATTTGTGAAAATAGTGCAAGGTACATGCGACGAAAAGGTGAAAGAACGATGTTTCCTTGCCTTAGTCAGGCCCCACCTAGAGTATGCTGCCAGTATATGGGATCCTCAGAATATAAATTTGGTTTCGGAATTAGATCGAGTTCAGCGGAGGGGGGCTAGATTTGTCAAACATTGTTATGACCAACTCAGCAGCGTATCCACTTTTCTAGATAATTTAGGTTGGGATTCTCTTACACAGCGGCGTTTACAATATAGATTAAACTTATTAAAAACATTTAAAGATGGGCCCTTTTCCGATGACATCAAGGATATAATACGAACCCCAACGTATTACGGTGGAAGGGATCATGAATATAAGACTAGAGAGATAGACTGCAAGGCTGACAGGTTTAAAATGTCATTTTTTCCAAGAACGATAAGGGATCAGAATGCTTGTAGCCGAAATTCCCCAGGACTTAGTTCATTACAATAAGTATTAACGTACAGGTTAGGGACTGCGTGAGGATATATATATATATATATATATATATATATATATATATATATATATATATATATATATGCATGTATGTATGTACATATTGTTTTCTTACAGGTTCCCCCCACCTTTCCTCACCTAACCCCCAACCCCCTCTACGCTTACCCTTCCCTCATGGTGCTACACCCCCTGCCACACACCTTTTTGGTGGCTCGCAGGGTATTTATGTAGATGTAGACTCTTGATATTCTCACAGGAGAATCACCATAGGCCTTTGTTGTTAACATTTCATTCACTTTGTTACACTTTATTTCATTTTTTACGCAAAATTTGATACAAATTCCTTGATCCATTTCTTTTAACAAACGAAAATCGCCGTGTTCATAAAACACGTCTGACCTTAGTGGCTGTCACTGACAAAGGCCACAATGAAAACAGTCGAAAGTTTGTCATACTTCAGGGGTATGTATACCAACATAATAAAAAAAAGTTTGACAGTCGGACTCTCCAAGCCCGTGAAATGAAAAAATTCTGGTTATGTTTTTGCACACACCTCGTACATACATTTATACATATATATATACATATATATATATATATAGAATAAAACAGATAACACGTAAAAGGTCTGACCTGAAGAAGGCCTCGTAGTAGGCCGAAAGCTTAAATCATCTACAGTGTGAGTGTCCTTTTATGTGTTATCTGTTTTATTCTGTGTTCTCTTGTGCCGTCCAAAAGTTATATTGCTCTCGTGAGTACTTACGCATCATCGATATATATATATATCGATGATGTATCGATATATATATATATAAATGCGTTGAATATTTATTATCTGAGTGTTTGTGTGTTTTTGCGTCGCCGGAGAGCGTCATTTTCAAGATTATATTTCTATATATATATATTTTTATATACACATATATCCACATTCAAACACGAAATACCGCTATACGGCGAACAAATATTCATTCACATAGAAATAGAGATAAGGAAAATGGGAAAGGAACACACTACGAACGAATACAAGAGAAGTGGGGAAGGCGGATTTGAGCAGATCACAAATGTAAAAATATTTTCCTCGACCGGGACTTGAACACCGGATCTCTTCACTTGTCGGACGGATGCTCTTACCACTTGAGTTTTCGAGAAAATGTACTTTACACTGAAATCTGCGACCTTTAAAGTGCCAATGTGCTCTGATTCATTGTCCAGGAGATGGCGTTAGAGAACTGTTACACCCACCTAAGGAGAAATTGACAAACACAAGAGGAGAATGGACAGTAGGTTAGCAAGCATACAACATCATAAAGGATGGGAACGGTGCGTTTCATGGCACGCATAGCCAGAAGAAGAGACGAGCCCCATTGGCTAAATACACATTCAAACACGAAATCCCGCCATATAGCGAACAAATATTCATTCACATAGAATTTGTGATCATTGAATTCATTTGTTTCATTCATCAATTCGAATTAATTTGTGATCTGCTCAAATCCGCCTTCCCCACCTCTCTGCCTTTCGTCCTTTATGTGTGTTTCTTTCCCATTATCCTTATCTCTATTTCTATGTGAATGAATATATATATGAATATATATATATGTGTATATATATATATATATATATATATATATGAATATATATATATGTGTATATATATATATATATATATATATATGAATATATATATATGTGTATATATATATATATATATATATATATATATATATATATATGAATATATATATATATATATATGAATATATATATATATATATGAATATATATATATATATATATATATATATATATATATATGAATATATATATATATATATATGAATATATATATATATATATGAATATATATATATATATATATATGAATATATATATATATATATATATATATATATATATATATATATATGAATATATATATATATATATATGAATATATATATATATATATATGAATATATATATATATATATGAATATATATATATATGTATATATATATATATATATATATATATATATATATATATATATATATATATATATATATATATATATATGTGGGTCGCGGTGGTCTAGTGGGTAGAGCGTTGGACTACTGACCGGAGGGTCCCGGGTTCGATTCCCGGGCAAGGCACTTTGGGCACCTGCAGCTCCACCCAAGCTAGTTGATTTTTCGGGTACCAGATCTTCCTGGGAAACCATAACCGGCACAGGGAAAGGAACTGGCCCCCCTACCCTGATGTGTGAATATTCACACGCCGTCGGGCTTGGTACACGGGTGAGCTCTACCATCACCTACTAAACCGACCTTCAGGTTGATTACTGTGTTTATGGTTTTTTTTTTATATATATATATATACACACACACAAACGCACATATATACATGTATGTATATACACATATATACACATTTGTGATCTGTCCACCTTCATTAGTGGAAGGAAAAATAGGCATATTTTTGTGCTTCAAATGTTATGGAGTTAGGATAGAGTGTGGGGAAAGTGTGTTGGGGGATCGGCGGGAGACAGGATTAAATCCGGAAAGTGCGTAATTGTTTGGGAGGGGATATCCATATATTACATAAATGCCCAGATTACCCAAGACTTTGTAAAGTCATATAAATGCCAGACAATCCGCATTGTTTATTTAAATATCCGACCTGACATTCCCGCCTAAGTCATCACATTAGAGCAGAGGCTGCCACTGTGACCTTATGTCCAAAAAATAGGCATTAGCGTATGTATGTGGCCCAGTGCTTGCTGGCTGAAGTATCGACATGTTGGCATCGAGCATTCAATTCGCCTTCGTGTTGATGATGACATGAACGCGAGCTTCCAAGTCACCGAGTGGCGGTAAATTCGAGGCGCAGAGAATGAATTTTGAGAGCCAGGAAGGTACATGTGCTTCCCCCATCGAGAAATAACCCTTCGATGGAAGCATGGGAGTCTACTCATGGGTGGCCATTGGCAATTAATAAGCGTGATGGTGCGAACCCCATCGCCGCATTTTGAGAGGGTTGAAATGCATTCACATTCGGTGCCGGCCCTGGACCTCATGTGTCCGACAGTACTTGATCGGGCGATTCCCGCCGAGGCCCCCTCCCGAGCCCGAAATGGCGAACCAATCTACCCACTCGGCCATGAGCACGGCTTTAGAGGGGGGCCGCGAGGAGGAAGCGGGTGCGCTCGCACACTCGCCTCGGGAGCGCCGCCGCCGCCGCGCACTGCCGCATGCTCCACACGCTCACTTCACGCCCTCTCGTGCTCCATCGAATGGAGCCCGCCATTCATCACGATTGCGAATTTCCGGACGTTGGGGTGGAAATGCAGTAGATTCCTGACCTGCCTGAATCGTCCAAGTGCGAAACTACCTTGTCTATGTAATAGGGAATGGTTTTATAGACCGTCTGATGCCCAAGATGTGAGTAATCACCACTAGGGGTAACCTTAAGAAGGGAGAGGGTGAAGAGAGAGAGAGAGGGGGAGTTAAAAGCCTCCTTCCTCCTAAATGGACGCCCGATGCGGCGTAAATAGGTGAAATTAAACTCCTCCGAGTTTAAGAGCTGACACGGCCGTGTGGCCACCGCGTCGATTTAAATACCCGTTTCCATTTTCAAACCTACAAAACTTACCCAATTCTCTTTTTTCTGTTGAACTGATTTCCTAATATTTGGCTTTCGGTTATTTAATTTCCTCGGGCCAGAAAAAGCGTATTGGTTGATTCAAATCAAAGAATTAACCTTGTTATCCTGCGGGAGCTTAATTGAAAAACGACCTAGGTTTTGACGTTGGACGTCTGTTTTTATTTTCATCCGCACGAAGTTTCTTCTGTAATTTCGATATGTTGAGTAAATTCCATAATGTGACGCCTGAGACGACAAATTTCATGTTGCTATAATTGGCTCTCAATTCTCGGGATGTCACCGCGTAGGTTTTTTCATTTAATCAACCTACGTGGTGACATCCCGAGAATGGAGAGTCATTCATCTGTACGCCGCAAAAATCTACGATCCCATTTCGTGTTGCTTTATTTATTTATTGCACCTATTTCAGTGCATTCCTCTGATTATTAAATTATCTAAAGAGCCCTGAACTATAAATAATAAGGTTGATGTTTAGAAGCATATAATTAACGTAATTAATATTCTCTATCAGAGAGAAATTGGGACCTGTAATGAAAATAGCAATTTTCTGGAATCTTTAATCCCGAAAACTAACAATAGTCCATGCCGATAAACCTTGTGTGATGAGCGCCTCTTTTGTGTTTAATTCAAAGTGTGTGGTGCTTATTGCCTCAGAATATTTGAATTTTTTAAAAATATTTTTTGGGTATTTTTAATAATCCCTGTAAATTACAAACATATCGGATTACTAAACTGAGTGAATATTTCTACCTAATCCTGGTCCGTTATAAGTACGGGGATATTATTTATATGGAAGCTGAATGGACACGTAGTTGACTTTTTAAATACTTTAATGAGCGCTAAGAAATTATATTATTGTGACCTCAAAGGATATCAGTCTTTATTTATGTTGCACTTAAGCAAACGTATAGAAATGAATAATATATCTATGCATATGGCTTGATTGAGTTAAAAAAATTACTTAATCCTCTTTATATCTGATATTTTCTTGCCATACCTATGGTGTTATGTCCTCTCATCACTGAGGCATTAAAATGTGCCTAGTGTCGGAATTGTAGTATGATTAAAAGAAACTATTTCATATCAAGGCTTTCGCTTTAAAAGTGTAATTGATGCGGCAAAACTCCTCTGTAAGCATGTAGTAAATACAGTGTGCAGGTTTATTTATATTAGTTAGCAGGTTTATTAATATACCTTAGAGAGTAAATAATATCACTTAGTAATAAATATTTTCAATATCTTTGTATCGAGTATGTTATTAGAATCCAACATATATATTTTTCTATCCCAATGGGAACAGTTAAAACTTAACTACTTAATTTTATTTTAAATGCCTAATCCATATCTTATTCTATAGAACGAATAATATTTTGTACGTGATCGAAAAGGATACGTGATAAAAGGGTATTGGCAAAACTCGCAGATTCCTATTAATAGTGGGGCTTCCTATCAACCTCTGTTCCCCAATCGTCCATTTAGCCCGTTTATAACTGTTTCATTACCAAATACACAATGGTAAACCTGTACTTGAGACACTGCGATATGCCTGATATTCTGTTATCACTGTCAAAAATTTTATGCAGGGCTCAGCAATACCACACTTAACTCACAAGTAAACGACCACCGCTGTAGCTTGTCGCAAAATTTACGTTTATAGGTGGCAGAGCATGCCAACGCGCATGAATAACCCTTCAACGCCTGCTTCCTCGTTCTTATCATCCAAATGACCCTCCCCCAGGCAAACCCATCATATGAGTTGGATTACATTTCAATTTTGAAATCCCTCTGCACACCCTGATTTAACCTCCCTTAGCTTCCTATTCTCCCTTTTTCCCTCTCATCGCTACCCTTTGAGCCCCTTCCCTTCCTCATCTGCTTCCCTCCCAACGCATCTTTCCTAGAGCAATGGCGCTCTCCGAAAGTCAACATCGTACCGAGTCAAACACCCTCTACCAACTCAAACTACCCCCAAGCCGCAACTACTAACTGCTAATCTTTTAATGCAACTGTGATATTGTATTGTTGAAAAAGGATTCGTAACCACAAATCACGAATACCAACTTCGGAATTCGTCATTCAATATCAATCATTATACTGCAACTAAGCTGCAACATTTTATATCTTAGAAATTAAATTTTTCCGCTGGTGAAAACACCTTGACGTGACAGGTAAAACAAGAAGAAAAAATGTGGCACGAACAAACCCATTTTGCTAATTTTCGGACAAATTAAATCCTTCTTCTAGGCAAACACATGAGGTAAACCTCGGTCATGTGTATTTCAATGTTCACGTTTGACGGAAAAAGTATTCCTTTCATCAGTTTGAACCACAGTTGTTCCTCTCAATTTCCCATTGGATTGAACTAGTAAATATAGTATTGTTTTGAAATATATTGTCGTGTTATCATCAAATAAGTGCCATTTGTATTTATAAAGCAAAATAACACTATTCCTTCCCCTTTTCATTCGAACATTTCTTCATGTTCTTTAATGAAACTTCTTTCAGCAAAATTTCTTTTATCTCCGCGTGTATTTTCAGAAATTAGTACGACTATATTTTTCGTTGAAGTCAATGAGATTTTGAAAAGGTTGTTTGTCCCATTGAGAAAGCAAGAAAAATTCTGGAGTTCACCTATACCCCAGATAAAAGCCCATTTATTCTTAATTTAATTTTTTCTTTTACATGTAAGCTTTAAATCATATTCTATTCAACACGCTATCTCATACAATGAATTCAAATTGAAAATACAGTTGAAAAGAGAAGCAGAGACCCACGAAAAAAATCTGAATTTTGTGACGCCTAAACCTCGACGATAATCAATGATGACATCGGGAAGATTATTGCTAGATTTATCTATCCGAAAAGCTAATAGTGCTTAAAATTGGCAAAATAAATCTCATCAATATCAATTTCAAATTAAGATGTTAATTTGGTCAACACATCAAGAATGTTTTGATGGGCCAGATGGCGTCAATGATCTTCAGTAATATTTACTTTTTTATGACATGTAGAACTTAATACATGAATATGTATTTAATTATTCCGAACGGTTTGGAAATAAATGTTACATTATATTTTCAGAATTCAGTCAATTTTGTGAAAAAAGAGAGCGAGAGAATATTTAATATTTTATAGAGTAGAGAATTTCCACGCTAACTAAAGTCGTCGAGCAAAAATCTAGTGTTTTATCTGCTTTGATAAAATCCGTAAAATATTTCTTTTTCAAATGAATTTCTTCAAAATGTTGGAAGTACCAGCCAAAATTACAAAACGACAGAAAACAACTTTGTCTTTGGCATACTATATTTCTGGAATGCTCAGTCAGTTAAATCATCACTAGCTCCACTTGGGCCCGTAGGAAATCTTTTTAATATGCCATCATCGGTATATATTGCAAAAGAAAGGAATCGTTTAAGTGATCAATATCATATTAATTTCG
>CM073779.1:89162152-89242468 GCA_037158775.1 Hetaerina titia | reverse complement strand
GGATGTGTGTACTCAGTTATTTTGTCAATTGGGTGTGGTATGAGTGTTTCTGTGGCCCGTGTCACGTCAGCAAATGTGCTACATAAGGACACTAAACGCTCCTTGTGCGGAGGCAAGGAATTCTATGGAAAGAGATGGGGAAGGGGAACTCTCCCAGAATGCAAGGGGGACCAGAGTGGAGGGGAAGCAGGCCTGGGACAAACGCTCAACTCGGCTGAAAGAAGAGCCTTGGGGAAACAAATATTTGAAGCCTCAACGACATTTGATGGTTTCGCCGTCCCCGTGAAGTTTTCAAAGATGTTTCTCCATCATCGGCTAAACACGCATTTCAATAGATTCATACAAGTATATGTTTCTAGTCTTTTTAAAGCAATTGCAATGCGAGCTTATCATCCTAAATCACTGGTATGTTACGGCAGCCAGGTAGTTTAGATTGAATTTTGCTCATCATAATGAATTACTTACCGAGTCTTTAACGGAGATTTGATTTATTTACAACTAAAAATGAATATTCTACCGAAAGAATAAAATTATTAAACTTTTGTTGGTGGCGGAATTAACATTGTTTGCAAAATTTTATGTGAAACGTGCCTTTTTACCCGCTGTTTCGAATAAACTCTTGTCAGATATTTCCAGAATTAATACCTTGGAAATCTTTGTTACAACTTTACTATTGCTACCTACTGTTTCCTTTTTCTTTTTTCCTTTTTCTTTTTTCCTTTTTTTGGGTGGTGGCCTAACACCCCCCGCCACACGCCCTTGCGGCGGCTTGCGGGGTTTTATGTAGATGTAGATGTACATATGTGAATATTTAATACGCATGTGTTCCTTTAATTGTGTGTGCGTATGTATACATATGTATGCGTACAAGCATTTACATATAATATACTTTATTTCTTCATAAATCTGCCCAAAATGATTCGAAATTTTGCTTTTTTTCAATATTAAATATAGGAAACTAGATACACGTTTGAACTTCAGAATATTTATGATGAATTAATTTTAAACTTTTTATAATAACTGTTAAATTTCATTTTTATAAAATAAACTGGCACGGTTTTTTTTTGCTGTGAAGATGGTGAATCACTCGGCACCGGTATATGTTTTGTGAATATGTACCATACGCATATGGTAAAACATTACCTGCTTCTGAACTCGAAAAAGAAACAAATACTTCATGGATCTATGTGTTTTCCTTGCTGAGGTTTTGTGTATTTTTCCAACTCTCGCCGATTCAAAGGTTCACTTAAAACGTCAAATAGACTTTTTACGCCCCCTCTAAATAAAACTGTTTGACGTGAGTGTCAAAAAAGAAAACCAAGTGGACAATAAATCATTCGGCAATAAAGATCCCTGTAACCTTAAAATGGGTCACAAATCTGGTACGCTAACGAAGTGCGGTGACGAAGAATACAAATCTAGCTGCAAGAAGGAAATGAAGTCGTGAAATGTTATGTCTGTCTAACCTTTTCCCTGAAAACTACTTGCAACATGTGCTTATTTCTTTCTACAATCGGAAGAAATAGGTTCATGTATTTCAGCTCGTTCAATTTGTTAGAACCTACTCTGGAAAAATGTTTAGACAAATGATATTGATAGTTTAAAATATCCAGAAACGAATGCGTACTTAACAGATATGAAACTTTTGAGCGAAAATTGTATGAAAATTTTGATATTGGTGTACTTTTATGAAAAAGTGGACTTCATTTCTAGGTCCTTGCTGTGAGATGAACAGGTTTATCCTCTACTGAATGAGCGAAACTTTATTCTAGTATATTACATTTTACGCCAAACTGTTCTTCTCTTGTACTAGGTCTGTCCGGAAGGTATCCAGCCATGCAATATTTTGAGAAAAATAGTCTACCTAGAAAATTAGGCCTTAGGCTCCTTCTAAGTACTCTCTTGGAACATCACGCACTTATCCCAACGTCTCTTCCATTCTTTAAAACAACCAGCAAAGTCCTTTTTCAAATTGGTCATCAGATTCATGCTTCTTCGTATTCTCTCGCTTTTAGCCAACTTTGTGAACTTGGGGTCGCTGTTGGAGGGACTTGCTCCTAGCCGCCAATGATGACCCCGGTTTCCCAAAATACGTCATTACAGGAGATGAATCATGGGTCTACGGCTTTAACCCTGAAACAAAAGCTCAGTCTTCCCAATATTCGGTTGACGAGATAAGGTAGAATGCGTCGAATAATTTGATGACCGTTCAGAAAAGGACTTCGTCCATTGTTTTGAAAAGTGGAACCTATGCTGGAATAAGTGTGTGTGTAAAGTCCAAAGGGGAGTACTTCAAAGGGGACTAAGGCCTGATTTTTCTGGGTAGGCAACTTTTCTCAAAATATTGCATGGCTGGATACCTTTCGGACAGAACTCGTATCCATACACACAGGGTGGCCTGAAAAGTTTCCGGCCCAACAAAGATACAAGACATTTTTTCTGATGTTTTCTGAGGTCGGAAATTATTCAGATCACCCACGTATTTACCCATAGAGACGAGGTATGTCCGTATAGTGGCAAGCCACGCAATTTATGAGGAAAATAGTCTACCCACAACAATGAGTCCTTAGTCCCCTTCGGAAAACTCCCTTTGGAACCTCACACACATCCCAGCGGAAAAAGCCAGAAGTCGCTGGGGGTGATATCAGGACTGTATGATGGCTAAGTGACCAGTGTGATAGTAGTGCAGGATTTTTTGGCAATGTTTTTACCAGAAAATCCTGCACCACAGACGATGAATGAGCAGTTGCATTGTCATGGTAAAGGTGCTAGTCACCACTTCCCCACAGCTGCTTCCGTTTCCCTTAACTTCATCCGTTAGGCAGCGAATAACTTCAGTGTAATACTGCTTAGTTTTGGTTAGATCTGGAGGAATATACAAATGATTGGCAACACCTTCGAGGTCGAAAAAGATAGTCAACATGAATTTGACGTTGACCCGACTTTGCCATGCCTTCTTCGGACGAGGAGGCCCAGGCAGCTTTCGTTGGGAAACTGAGCTTTTCGTTCAATGGTCATAGACGTAGACACATGACTCATCTCCAGTTGCAACCTTTTTTAGAAAACCTGGGTCGTCGTTTGCCCCATGTAGCAAGTCCCCTGCAGCTGCCCAACAAAGTTCTTTCTGCTCTTGGAACAGCAGCCATGGAATGAATGTCGTAGCCACTCGTTTCATGCATGTATCTTTTGTGAAATTCTTAGATACAATAGCTTTTTGAGCTACTAGATCTTCTTCTCACTCTCGTGCTGTAAATCGTCGACTTTTTTTTAATTGTAACTCCTACGGGATCGACAGTTTCAGGGATTTGTATGGTTGATAGTCTTTCAAAACATGGATCGCTTGCCACGAATTCGGGTCCTTCTTCAATACATCGATATTGCGTTTTATTTTGAGCATCCCTCGTAAAGTCCTCCCCAAACGTCATGTTAATCAAACGAATAGTTTCTGTGAATGAATGTCAAAGTTTAAAGCAAGAATAGACGCAAATTCCAGGCCAATACTCAAGCCACTTCAGCTATCGAGGAAACGTAAATTACACTGAAATTTGTGGGAGTTTCATGCAACCAAGTATCCCGATTCTTTGGCCAAGAGATGGCGTTAGGGAGCTTTTTCAACCACCAAAGGAAAAATAGACGACTTAGAAGAGGAAAAGACAGTAGGAAAGCAATCATTACCGGTGTTCCTATTCCTCATACTCGTCTCTTTACATTTGAATGTTTGTTCACCATGTGGTAGGTTTTCGTGTTTGAATTCGTTTGGCCCATGTGGGTTGTCTCCTTCTTCTGGCTATGCGTACCACGCAACGGTATTACACGGAATTCATGACTTGTTGAAGATTACTTCTTAGATAATTTCTTAGTCAACCTGAAAAAGGAAACTATGAATTCTGAAAATTTAAATAGAACTTATGTAAATGCTTTGAGGAGTTAGTTGCTTTACATAAGACTTTTCCCGGAAGCATAGCAGATATTGTGAATATTGTAGATAAGTCTTCCGAAAGAGAAATTCATTAAACAGCCTTCGTTGATAGAATTATTACTCAATCTTCCGACTAGCCCACAGTTCAGATTAGTGAGTTTGTGCTGCTTGAATGCCAAAAGGTGAGGACGTTAAACGCGAGTGCCACTTTTCTTCTTATTTTCTCGGGTTTGGAGTATTTTCCAAGCGTCTTTTTCCTTGTGGACGGCGGTTCCATGTTCTGTCCTGCACGCTCTCGACCTCCTCCCCCAAGAGTTACTCTCCCAAGTGGATTTCATAGAGGCTCCACAGTAGACGAATGTTCTCACTCGATTGGGAACTCTTCCATCAGTGGCAACCTGCACTGGTTCGCCTTCTCGCTGACCGCTCGGCACTTGAAGACGCCGCCTGCCGTTGCCCAGCGCCCACCGCACTGTGGGACGGCTGGTGGTGCCTTTGGGCGGACGGGGGGAGGGGCACGCAAGGCGCCCGTCATCTCATCGGGAAATGCGACGGGGTGCGGGAGCAGTAGCAACAGCGGCGTCTGTTGCCACATAAACCTGTTGGCGGGCACACAAAGGGTGCCGCCACACCCCACCTCCGTAAACAAATGAAGTAGGCTAGGGATTTATTTTATGTTGTGGGCAGCTGCCGTTCCAAAAAAAGAGATGCTCCCGAGGGTTTGGTGAGTTAAATTAGTGGCCGTGGATAGGAGATTGCGGGGGTGGAGGGTGTTCGGTGGACGGGGGAGAGGAGGACGGAGGGATGGTTTGCGGGAAACGGGCGCCGGTCGACTTTGGCGCGGATTCCGGGTGCGCGGCGTGGCCCCCTCCATGTGACGACGCCCGACCCCGCAGGGGAAGGGGGGTAGAAGGTCTCGGATTTTTGGGAGTGCGGCCACCGTGGCGGAAGTACGACTCCAGTTGGCCGGCAGAAACTGGAACTTGTGTTTCTTTTAGTGCCGTCGGGAATGGGAAATTATCGTAAGTAATGAAGCCAGTCAAGTTTCGTTATCGAAGAATTTCCTTCGAAGAGGTTGAAAAATTACGTAAATTTTGAACAAATCGAGCGCCACGGAGGAGAAAATCCTGAATAGTTACGGACATGAGGCTGTAAACTTCATGTAATCAGGCTGAAATGCAAAAGAATTGTGATGCATTCACGCGTAGGTTTTGCTGTTTTGCTGCTTCCACAAGCTATTTTTTGAGTGCATATTACAACAATGCTTCACTGGATTTTTGTCAATTGCCCCAGAGGGAGGTATGACGTTTCACACCTATATAAATTATTGCCCTTTACAAAGGATGGAAATACCTGAATTTGAGAAGGATTTTCCGTTTTGCAGGCTGTGACTGAAAACACCGGAAAAGGATCGATTTCCTAAAATCGCACGCACTATGTATTAATGTGTGCATATATGTACATATATGTATATGCCTATGTGTGTGTCGTGTGGTTCGTGTGTGTTTGTTTGTTATGCACATACACACATGCATATGTATTAACATTGTGTGTGTATATGTTCATCATCAAAATTATTATATTAATTATAAAGTTCTTGATGGCTTGTTGCCCCCCCAAATACAATTGGTTCATTCATTCTTCAATATTAAAATTATAGGACATATTTTACTGTTATTATTTCGGAAAATATCAATTTCAACATTCCATATTTCCGAGACGCGTTCACTTCATATGATTTAGCATGCAAAATTGTTTACGGTTAGCTAAAATGATTTTTGAAACCAACTTTTGCTTCCCCATTATTAGGGATGCCACGCTGTTACTGAAATGAACTTACTTTCTAGAAAATCTTTCCAATTCCATTTGATGTTCCCAATAGACATTTAGCAGGGGGTGTGCTGTAGCCAAGTCCTTATGCCTCACCCTAGTGTCCAACAGATATGGTGGGGTCATCTTTCATTTTCGGAATAGATACTCGAGAAAAAAGAGTTGGGGTAAAAGCGGCAAACCAATCAATCATAACGGCGCATCAATATGAATTATTTGGATTTCGTCCATGGCTAACATGTATAGCAAATACGTGATAGAAGTGTCTGAAAGGGACAAGTCTTCCCAGTTTTCCTAGGGTACAAATTTATTTTGTTTTTACAGAGGATAGTTTCTGAAAGTCTATAGAATTTGTATTTCACAGAGTAATTGACATTTTTGAAGTTTTCCTCTATATTGTACCGACTGTGCCACCCTTTTCGTATTTCTATAATATTTATCATCCCTGTTATTTTGGGGTCCCTCTTATTTCCTTATCGATAAGATTTTCCTCTCCATTCCGCCCGGACCCACTCCACACCCACCGCCCAGATAAACTCAGGGACGCCATCCCATAAAGTTCTCATCTCGTCAAAATTAAATGAGGCAAAATTTATCGGCTCCCGAGTGACGCGGGGACTCCTCCGCCCAGTCCGTCGCTACCGTGAATGGGGGCCGTGTGTGCTTCACCGCGCCGCCGCGCCTCTTACAATCTGCCGCCGTCACGGGCCCGCCGACGGCGGGCCGTGTTTTGCCTCAATTTTGTTGTGAAGCGGGGAGTAGGCGAACTCCGTCGCCGGCGGCATCGTTAAGTCGAGAGAGCGGCGGCATTAGACCGGTCGTGTGCGTGGGCGCTCGTGAGAGGGGCGTGCGAGTTTGGGGGTTGCGTGGGAGGGAGCCCGGCGGGAGGGAGGAGGAGAGGCCTGGTGAGGCGACAGACTTGGGGGCGGGAAAACAACTCGGGGTGGGTAGTGTTTACACTAGCGGGTGGTTTTTAGGAGGGAAGAGACTTCAAAGCGGGAGCCGTCGACAATTAAACTGTTTTATTGGCTAGGTTTGGGTGGACGGTGGGGTCGGGGGCAGCGGCGGGCCCCTCTTGCCTCCGCCGAGCGGCCGAGAAATAGGCTTGAAGCATAAACACTCGCAGGATACATTGGTCAACACCAGCCCGGCTACATTTCCCTCCTCGAAACAGCTCGCCCGAAAATAGTGCACTCGAGGTTACTAGTGTGTTTTCGGAATGGCAGACGAGTCAAAGGATTAATCAGCGTCTGGTGGAACCAGCCAGTCACGCATGAATACATTGGAATCCCCGAACGGATCGTGTTCATTCATCTACTCCTGCTCAATCCATTGCGATAAAAAAATAATCGAATCTTTCAGCAGGAAAGTCGTTTCCAATTACTACAGCCGTTGGTATTCTCCGTTCCTTCTGCTGTTCACTGGAAACCGAGAGAAATTTGAACAATATTGCCGAATATCCATTTAACTGCGCGTTAGATCAGGGTGCATGAGACGGATTCCCACGACTAGTCCATTTACCGAATATGTTTTGCGAGCAGACTCCATGAATACCCAGCATTAAATTGAAAATTATTCGCTTAATTTCATGCATAATTGAGCCTGTAGGTGTGGATGTCGAAATTTCTATTTCTTCAATCTAAGTCGTAACAAAAAAATTTACATTCTAAGATCGCAAAGTTAGGGCCTTTTGTACGTGTAACTTGTGATTCTGTTTGTATAAAGCGGCGATGTCCGTAGAGTTAAGTTGTAGCAAAAACAATTGAAGTGAGTCGTTAAATAGTTTATTAGAGCTATTCCTTTAATAAAGGATAAATAATGAGAAAATTGAAACGCCCTGGTAAGTTTAATTACACTTTCGAAACCTCTGACCTAATTAGTCTTTCGTGCTGAACGCTGGCGCGATTAGTGGGCATAAGAAAAATCTTAGCAAATTTTTAATGTTTTAAATCATTTTAAACGGACCCTTTCATCATGATTTCACACGTTTCATGTAAACTATGGCTAGGTTGAAGAAGTTTGGCTAGAGAAGAAGCAATATTTAAATCATTCTTATCCTTATTTGAAATATTTTTCCCCACAACGTATTTCCATCTTTCACAAAGTCTGTGAAAACGCGTTCGTCAGAATTTAATCAGAATTTCCCAAAACCGTTTTTACTATCAATGCTATTTTACCTTAGGGCGTAATTGGGCACAAAAATGATGAGTAGGTACCGAAGAAAATAATATATTGATGTATCAGAAGAGAAATTGTTTATGTAGTTGTAAATGGACAATAATTGAATTTTGAGATGAACTTTTGCAAATTGGAATTGAAAGCATCAGTAAGTACCAGACTGCGAAGCGTTACGGGTACACACGTATTAAATCTTCGTGTAAATCTGAGCGAGAGCTAAACTGAATTCCGCGTAAACAAATAAATTTTTAAGTATCAATGAATACTTCATTTATTCAGGACACTTCCATAAGTAAATTTAATGCCTCATCTCCTTTTTTATTTACCCATTTTAACTATTAACTATTAGCTAGTATATTGACGCAAGTTTGAAGGTATCAAATGTGATGGCAGTTTCAGAGCTGAAGTTCAATTTAAAGGCAAATGATGAAATAATTTGAAATTGGACGCTGTGGATGGTTATGTTCCATTCATGATTTTGGGTTTTTGTTTCAAGGGGATTTTTAGCATTGAAAGGCGATAATATATGCATTTTTACTTCCAATTCATTGCATGTAGCTTAACTCTTGTCCCTTATTTTGAAGAATAGCCATCGAATGTGGGAATGCTTTTGGAGGGTGATTGGCGCCTATGGGTTAGGCAACCCACCATATTCGAATCCATTGTTCGTATCCAACGATATGCGTCTTTCCTTTCATTTCTTCAGTTAATGGGGGAGTCTCCATTCCCTTTTTTTATAAGACTGTTCTTTTGAAAAAATCTACTTGCTAGTTCTTCATAATTCCATCTATTATCGTTTAAAAAACCAACCGTTTTCTCACTTTAGTGGAAAAACAATATTAGCGAAATGCATATTCAAGCCATTATCAACTGAATATCTATGTTTTCATAAAATGCCTTCTCTGACATCTTTAAATAGTTTTTAATTAATAAATCAAATATGAATTTCATAACCATCATTAAACCAAGCTTAAATTTTGCACAAAAAATCGCACTAGTGAGGAACGTGGTGGTACGGGGAATGGGTCATGTCCGAGAAAATGTTGTATCTCATTTTCTCCCCGTGGAATCAATATTTTCGAGAAATGTCTTACACCATTTCTGATATTTATATAAATGAATTACTCGAACATAATACAAAATATCTCTCGCTTTAATTGCTCTCGGTGCAACCTAAGCATACCCACTGCGATACTTCTTCATTATCATCTACCTAGTACCTCGCAAGCCGCCGCAAGGCATTTGGCGGGAGGGGGGACTTCACAATAAATGCCAAAGATTTAACAAGTTATTCTTGGATCAGGCCGTATCTTTTGAGCATTCGCTATTTATTTCCAATGCACGAGGACCAGAGGCAAAGAGGATTCTAATGCAGAAGGCAACAGGAATATTTGCTCACGTAACTATGACGAACATTCACAAGTTTCTGCATGTAATCGATGCAAGTACTCGCATTTCCTTACTCTTGATCTCAAAAATACTCATTAACTGAAAGGGGTTCGTCAGGAAACTGTTACACCATGAACGCTTCATTCAACCATCATTATATAACCAGCTGTAAGTTGTTCCCCCGTATAACACGCACAATAGCCATTGTTCTCCATACACTTTTTTCGAGGACATTGGAACACATCCTCCGTAAAGGCTTTCCTAATATTTTGTCCTTCAAAGAACACAGTTCGACATCCGAGTTTTTTATGGTTCCGATGACCTTGTTGAGAGCTTATTACAATTTCTTTTCACGCACTCATTTAATGAGAAGATACCTATGGATGGAGGATGTGATGACAAAGTCCCGTATGCACGAGAATATGTAGTCCACGAGAAAATTCCACAAAAGAATAAAAAAAATTTGTCGATGGTTTGTTTTAGAAGATAAAATTTTCAACGTATGAAATTTCCGCTCACGTCAGAAGTGCAAGCATGTTTGCATACCGCTTATTTACTTCTGAAAATCTTTCGGGGAGCAAGGTACTAGTACTTGTATATCACGCATGTCATTTGTCAGACACCAGCTAATTCCTAGACACTGATGCACTTGCCTACCATACAGCACCAATGCCAATTAAGCAAATAATTGCTAAATTTACGAGATAAATTTTAAATCTAGTGTCAGCAGTTTAAGTCACCAATCAATACAACTATTCATTGATTCCTAAAGATTAGTTGAAAATATCAGAAAGTCCTGCAAATTTAGTATCATTAGATTGAATACTGAGTATAAATCCAGTCCTTTAAATAGAAAGAGTGACCGCAGAATGACACCTAATCGGAGAAAGACTGCAACTTATCACGTAATCCGTAGATGAGAGGATAAATGGCAAAGCATAAGTTCTGTAGTGGGAGGGATGCGCTTCTAGCTTCCTGCTTGATTGCCGGAATAAAACCCGTTTGCATTACATTACACAGGCCAACAGTGGTTTTGGTGCCGGAGCTTTTAATGCTGATTTAAAGAACAATTGGGGTGCTGAATCCAATTATGACACTAGTTTTTTTCCTATCAGCTATAGTTTTCAAGATATTGATATGTTGTTACTTACGTAAAAAATCTTCTACATGATGATATGAGAATATTATATTAATAATAAAACCCACTAAATATAAAGCCTTGATTTATTTCTAGGGCTGTTAAATCACCCACAAACACAGCAGAATTTTACAATACAATTGAACACAAATACTAAATTTTTTTACTGTAATAAAACAAATTGAAAAGAAAAAAATACATAAAAACATCACTCAACACATCGGAAGCTTCTGTTGCGCGGTTTTCTTGAGTGCACTTTGTTCAAACAGTCTCGTTTTAAGCACCAGCAGTAATTTGCCATCATATGGTTATCTCATCTTCCTTGGTAGCGAGCTTCCATTGTTTTTATATCCTGGTGAAATCTTTCACCTTGTTCTTCACTTGTGTCTCCTAAATTTCCAAGAAAATTGTCTTAAGTGGCTGCGTAGGTAGTGAACTTTTGTGTTCATATTACATCCAAGTGATTTGAAGTCACTGAGCATAATGTTTACTAGCTCAATATAATTTTCACTTTTGTGATTTCCTAGAAAAATTTTTATGACCTCAAAAAATGACATCCAACTAATTTTTTCAATCTCATTCATTGACTCGACAAAAGCAGGATCCTTTGTAAGTTGTCTTATTTGTGGCCCCTCAAAAATACCAGCTTTAAGTTTTTCAATACTTATATGGGGTATCTTTAATCTTAAGTAGCCGAAGCATGGTCCATCCTTGTCAAGAGCCTTTACAAATTGCTTCATTAGGCCTAGTTTAATATGTAGAGGCGGTAAGATGATTTTCTCTCTTTCAACTAAAGATTCAGCAATGATGTTTTCTTTCCCAACAACCAAGTTTTCTCTCTTAGGCCACTCCTTCTTAATCCAGTGGTTTTGTCTGTCCCTGCTATCCCAGAGGCACAAGAAACAAGGATATTTTGTGTAGCCACTTTGCTGCCCAAGAAGAAAGTTCACCATTTTTAAATCTACACAAATCACCCAGCGATGTTCCTGGTATTTTATCTTCTGTAAGACCAATGCTATTGCATCGTATTCTTCTTTCATTTTAGTTGAATGAGCGATTGGTATTGCGCCAAACCTGTTACCATTGTGAAGAAGTACACATTTTAAACTACGCTTGGAGCTATCAATAAACAAACGCCAAATACTAGCATCATATTGTGATAGTAGTCCCATTTTTTCCAAAAGACCCTTAACGTCTAAACAAAATGTAAGATTGTGTTCTTGAGTAAAGAAGGGTAGCATATCCTTTTCCCTTGTGCGATAAAAACTTATTTTTGTACCGGGTTCCAGTAAATTCTTTTCATGCAGTCTTGATGCTAGTAGTTCGGATGCTTCCTTCGATAAGTTCAGTTCTCTAGCAAGATCGTTTAGTTCATCTTGATTAAGTAGTTGAGGAATTGTTAATACCCCCTCGTAGTCACTGCCACTATCGTCAATAGAATGAGAAATGTTTTCAAATAACTCAAATTCTTCCTTAGATATGTCTGGTAACGTCTGAAATATTGGTATCAGTATTTTTTCTGAATGGGGTACGGGGCGTCTAGCTGAAGGCAAATCTGGATATGTCCACTTGTGGCGATTTTTTCGATTAATTCCCGAAACATTTACTATGCAAAAATAACAGTCGTCAATATGGTTCACAGGTTCTCTCCACACCATTGGCACACCAAATTTTAGACTTTTCCTTTGTCCTGTTTTCCATTGCCGCAGATGTTCAGTACATGTTTTACACACAAAATGCGGTGCCCATGTTTTATCTTAGTCACCAAGCTTAACACCAAAATATCCCAAGTATGCACGTTTCACAAAGTCTGTAATATTTTTCCTATTTTCCTTTACCATATATTCCCCACAAACGTAACAAAACACATCAGGATCATTAAAACAGCATCTTCGACTTGAGCTCATTTTTAGATGATGTTTTACAAAAAGTTACACTTTGAAGTAAAGTCCGTCCACCTGCTCCAAATAGCCAAGGGAAACTAATGAAACAAAAATGGCTGTCAAGAGAACAGAAAACGTGGATGCCATCTAACGGATACCTTATGAACTAATTTCGCCATCTTTTACCGAAGTCGATACAAATGATTTTTGTTTTTTAATCTCATTGGCCTACATTATAGAAATATACATAAAACTTATTGACAGTTTATTGAAAATAAAAGGAACACCGCAGAGTGGTTATAAATTAGTATACTTATAGATTTATTTAACTTTGAAAATTATTTTCCGGAATATATCAAATATTAAAACAACTAATCGTAAGATGTGCCACATCTAAAAAAGTAGAGCTGTTAAATAAAAACGGATTTCATATTTGGATTCAGCTCTACAAATATAGTTAAAATCAGCACAAAGATTCCCGGCAACAAAAAAAATTTTTTTTGTAGGCCTGTGTTATCGATCATTTCGCAGCCAAAGATAATCTCTATTTACCTCCAACTCTGGGCTGCGACGAAAAAAGTTAGTAGCCCCAGAATTCCACCTCAAACACAAGTGGCACCTTTTCAGGACGTAGAACCGTAGAGGACGATTGGACTCTCGTTCTTAGAGTGCTCTTTGCACGAATTGCTCAGTAACGCATGCAAATGGAGAGAAAAAGGAAAGAGGCGGAAAATCTGCAGCAACGGGAGACTAGTACGACCGACGAAGAGCTCAAACGCGACTCTCTCTGCTGTGATTCCAGTCCCGGAAAATTGATTGATTTGGGGAGTGGGTGAATGAGGCCCGGAAATTAATTTCTGTTCCGGGTCGAAAATTGCTCGCCGACGGCAATCCGCTGCCTGAAAATGTAAGACCGGTCAAGCATAGGGAGAAATGCTAACGTTTACATTACACGTAAATTTCTAATGCATTACTACTCCCATATGGTAATGGTTTATCTTAATGCGCCAACTTCACGCAGGGATTCAGGTCTAACTGCCAAACCCTGAAGACATTAAATAAATGTAATATCTAATATTTACAGATAGGCTTCTTCAGCCGATATATGTGGTTCATGTCTTACGATGAACAGTTGATTCATTTTTTACACTGGCTACGAGCAGTTAATAATATATCCAATTGATTCCATGGCCTAATAAGATAGAATGTTTTAGAAAGGCATTTTACATATTTCGAAAGCCGTTTCTTACATCTACTACTGTGAAATACTACCTTGATCAAAAAGTTCCCGGAATTTATTCAGAAAATTAAAAATACAAGTTTATTCATCTAAATCTATATTGTCCCCTTCAAAGTAATCCCCATCGACTGCAACACACTTATGCCAGCGCTTGATCCAATCCTCGAAACATTTTTTATATTCGGTTTTCGGTATGTCCATCAGTGCTTCCTGCGATTTTTCCATTACTTCCTCTCGGCTGCTAAAACGCGTTCCCCGTAATGGTTTTTTAACTCGATTGAACAGAAAGAAGTCACAGGGAGCCAAATCAGGTGAATTCGGTGGCTGTTGGATGGTATTTGTTGCATTTTTCGTCAAAAAATTACGAATAATGATAGCACTGTGCGACGGTCTCGACGCACTGTGCGACGATTTCTGGTCTCTTTCGGCGAATTGCTTCACGCAAACGTCTCATAACGCCCAAATAATACTTTGTTTACTGTCTGGCCTTCTGGAAAAAATTCATGATGCACTACACCGTTGTAATCCATGAAAACCGTCAGCATTGCCATCTTTTTTGACTGAAAACGACGTGGTTTTTTTGGTCTCGGCTCATTTGGTGAACGCCATTCACTTGCCTGATGTCTGGATTGCGTGTCGTACTCATAAACCCACGTCTCGTCTCCAGTAATGATCCTTTTGATGAATGTGGGATCGGATTCAGCCTCGCAAATCATGTCTTTTGCGACGTCAACACGGTCTCTTTTTTGCATGAAATTGAGGTCTTTTGGCACCAACTTTCCTGCTACACGATGGAAACCCAAATCATTAACCACAATGTCTTGGGCGGATCCATAGGCAATGTTCAAGTCCTCCGCTATTTCTCTGATGGTTAATTGGCGGTTATTGACCAACATTTCTTTTACTTTATCAATTTTTTCACCGACTTTCGATGTCGATGGTCTGCCACTGCGTTCATCATCTTCGATTGACTCACGACCACTTCTGAACCGCTCGTGCCACTGGTAAACGACCGTTTTTTTTAGAGAATCGTTGCCGAAACACTTTTCCAACATTTCCAACGTCCGTGCGCCACTAAATCCGTTTTTTACGCAAAATTTAATACAAGTTCGTTGTTGCAAATTTAAATCCATTTCTGCAATTTTAAAAAATCGCCAACACACACAGAGATGGATGTACTCTTGGCTACGTAACTTTTGCAAATGTCAAGTTATGACACTAAGATTTAAAGGGAATATCAACAACAGATGTACCAATTTAACAAAAAAACAGAACTCAAATCGAAACGATGGGAGCGCCACACGGTGGTTATTCCGGGAACTTTTTGTTCAAGTTAGTATACATGAATCACATGAAAAATATACATGTATATTACGGAGACACTCCTGTACTAATGGCTGAACATTAGAGGTGATAAACAGGCTAACAAAAGAGCATATAGCAAAGGAATAGGACACAGCTAGGAATTAAATAACGACATAAAATTCTGATTTTCTTAAAGAGTGTGGCCGACGGAGGCAAATATAATGTTGATATTAGTTTTTATTCTAAAATGGGACAAATTAAAGAATACGTAAAAAAAGCTATCAGAGAATGGTGAAAGGTATACTGAATACAGAAGAATGGTGGGATGCAATAAACCAATCATAGGTTGAAATACAAATGATTACAATGATTTATTCTAAAAACTACTCAGTCATTCATAAAAGATTACAAAAATATTACCCATGGATACCTACCAAGTCGTCATATGGGCAACTACATCTACATAATACCCCGCAAGCCGCCGCAAGGGCGTGTGGCTTGCAGGAGGAAAAAAGAAATACCGAATTTAAAACCAACACACACATGCACACCCAAATCCACAGCAGTGCACAAATTCATGGAAACATCCCATCATTCCACGTGCATGCAAACACACATCTACCTCCCTACACTCCACAAGCATGCAAGTACAACTACCGCGAAGATTTAACGTTCTCGGTTCATGAATGAATCAATCATGGTGGCAGACGATAAGACAATGGGCCATTAATTAAGTTGTGATTGAAGGCGACTTAACTCCTCGAAGGGTTCCAGAAGTGACTTGAATATTGAGCGCGAAATTAACGGACTGAAGAATTTTGCGTCGTTTTCAGGTTACGTATAAATGTCTCTCGAAGTGAACTGTGGATCGAGGCAAGTGAAAAGAAAATTACCTTTAAACTATGTTAGATGACATTTTTCATTCCTTAACTCGCCATAAATTTGATCACCATCCCACCTTAAAACCATCCACTTATCGAAGCCCACCCCTTTCCATGAACTTTTTCCGATATTTCGTCGCCTATTATCTGGAGTCTCTGTGACTGGTTACGGAACAGAAAGTTACTGGAGAGATTATTTACTAAACTCAGAAAAAAGAACAAGGGTATACAAATCAGAAGATAAGTTAACGATTAGTCTAACAGTTACTTCAAAAGAGATAGACGACTATGTATGCACACACATACGTTTATCTTAGGTGATAGTAGCGTCCACCCAGTACTAAGCCCGACGGCGTGTGGAATTCAAACATCAGGGTAGGGGGGCCAGTTATGGTTTCCCAGGAAGATCTGGCACCCGAAGAACTACATTGCTTGTGTGGAGCTGCAGGTGCCCAGAGTGCCTTGCCCGGGAATCTAACCCGGGACCCTCCGGTCAGTAGTCCAACGCTCTACCCCCTGGACTACCGCGACCCTAAATATATAAATATATATATATATATATATTTTATTAATATTTTCTAGAAATATACATAGAGAAATATATACATGTGGGTCGCGGTGGTCCAGTGGGTAGAGCGTTGGACTACTGACCGGAGGGTCCCCGGTTCAATTCCTGGGCGAGACACTCTGGTCACCTGCAGCTCCACCCAAGATAGTTAATTTTTCGGGTACCAGATCTTCCTGGGAAACCATAACCGGCACAGGGAATGGAACTGGGCCCCCTACCCTGATGTGTGAATATTCACACATCGTCGGGCTTGGTACATGGGTGAGCTCTACCATCACCTACTAAACCGACCTTCGGGTTGACTACTGCGTTTATGGTTTATAAAAATACATATATTATTATACATATATACACCAATAGAAAATATTCATACTAAAAAATAAAAGATTCAATGGATTTCCCTTGCTAGACTGTTAAGTAGCAATTGGTTTTTGATGCCACTGTACATTTTTACCCATTTCCTTTTATGTGGCACTGGAACCCTTGAGTTCATTCATTTAAAATAACCCGTTTTATTTAATACTAGGAATACGGTTGATGGGTATCTAAAATCAATTACGCGTTTCCTGATCTAACATAATGACGAATTGATGGTATATAAATTTGTGTGGAAATGATTAGTGTACCCGCTTCTATCGAATCAGAAGCGAAGGGAGGAAAAACCAAGTCCGCCTTAAATGAGGGTCTTAGTGTGGGAAGCCAATATTTGTACTTGGTTGAATATCTTCTGATCGATCATCATTTCTTTGGCTGCAGGACTCCACCACCTTCTCCCAGGGCAGCACCCTTCTGCATTCGGGACGTTTGCCGCCATGATGCCACCTCAGTGGCTGGACCCGGCGGCTGCCTACGTCACGGCGGCTTACAACTGGGACTACTTCCGAAGGCCGGACTTGACGTCCTGCAAGCTACCGGGTGCCTGTTCGATCGGGAAAGGTGAGGAATGATCACGGCACGCGGTGAAGGTTTCCTCACCCTCTTCCCCTCGACCCATTATTCATCACACTTCTCCAGGGGGATCTTATGTTAGCCTTTGATGTCAAATTCTGAAGCCATTAAATCGGATGATTGAATACAGATATTAAACCTATATTTCCTACCGTAACACTTTTTAGATGTTAGATATTGCTGAATACAGAGCATTATGTAATTAGTTCAGAATGGACTTTCAGTGGAGATGTTCGAGGTACAAACCATTTGCTGGAAGTATTACGTGTTAAACGCATAATCTTCAATGTGCTCCATTTCATCTTTCAAATTCGATAGCATCCGCCCAAGTTTAGTGATAGGGACTGGACGGTTGACATTCACGTTTCTAATCCCATTCTTCCCTTTCAGTAAGTAATAAATTCATAGCAATCATTTGAGGATTTGAATATTGATGTTATAGGCACCACGAGAATGCTTGTAAGAAACAACGGTAAATATTTTCTATATCCGCAGAGATGATGTCACACACGTCAACACCGACTGAAGTGTTACTCTCTATATGATTTAGACTTCAAAATTGAATTGGCCACAATTTGGAGACTGCGAACGGTATGTCGTCATAGCGGTCATCTGATTACCCCAAAGCATTTTTGCACACCTTTTCTATTTAATGCGCGAAACATGCTCTATTTTAAAACAGCAAATTGATAAACATTTTGAACTATTGGAATCACATGCCTAACCTACCAGCGTCCGCGTACTTCCCTACTGCTTTTAAACCAGCATAACTTATGATGACGCTATAGCCCCTACTACCTCATAGATGTTTATGGAGCCAACGTAGAACCCGTTCACATGTGTTGCACCCCGCGAGACAAGCGACAAATTCGTGTTAACTGGCAAAGATATCACGTCCCGAAGTTCTTGCCATCTCGGTGCCACCACGACAGTTTCCTCTCGGTCCGGGCACCTTTATTGAAAAAAATTGCTACCCTTTTGCCCTCTCGTGTAAAGGGAAGTCCATTTACCTTGCTTTCGTCGCAATGCGTCGGAGTGTGCTCTAAACCGACCACTGTGAAGCACATGGTGCGTGTGTGTGTGTGTGACCTATCCACCAAACGCCTTCAAAATCATCCACGGCTTCGCACTCCTGAGGTTCCCATCTTGTGCCCAAGTACTCGCCACCACTGTGAGCACCAAGGCGGCCATGGGAAGCTCCCGCCTGCATTGACGTCACTTCCTCTGATTCGTACACCCCTGCCGTCCCATTTCGGGGGTGGGTAGGCGCCAGAGGGGGGGAAGGGGAAGGCTCTGGGCAGCGAGGAATGGGTATGCGGTGGGGGCCGCGCCTCCGAGGGCGATGAAGGGCGGAACGGGTTTGTTGCCACCGGGTCGAGGGATTCACATCCCACCATCCTTCCTCCCCGCTACAACCGACTCCCTCTTCCCTCATCGTCCCGGAACCTCCCTTCCCTTTCCCCCACTCAAGCTATAGCTTAAGCCCTCAAATCGGATTAAGCGGGCCCCGTGGATGGATTTCAGCTGATGGAGGGTAATTCCTAAGACCCGCGGGGAATGGCTTAGGCAATTGGGGTGGGGAGCGAAGCAAGCGGCGGCAGATTGAGGCGGGAGGGAATGAACGGGGTGAAGGTGTAGCGGGTGGAGCGCGGAGACTGTTTTGCTTGATGTGCAAAATTTGACGCGGCGTCTTCCACATTGACATCAGACTAAATATGAATCATTGCCGATGGAGGGGTAAAATATATATTGCGATAGCGTTTCCCAGTCCATTCATGAGAAAACGGTTGTGGCACTGAAGCCGTCATAACTAATAAATAAAAGCTGCATGAAGAATTAACAATTGGTAGCCAAAAATAGGACGGCAAACACAGCTAAACTTACCGAGATATGTGACAGTATCATGTGAAAGGGAATAGGAAGGAGCAATGCTAATTACACTTGTCCTAGGTAGCCTGACACCAATTCGGAAATGTTCTACGCTACTCACGTAATACGCCTTTTTCGCCATTGACCTGACATAATGTTAGCTATCAATTGATGACTTTACCATTGACCCATATCATAGAACTATTTATAAAATCTTTACTTAACAACTTTCTAAATAATTTACATAATGTTCCTAATCCTTACGTATCTTATTATCCCCTTCGTGGTTGGCATAGGTATTAACACACACAGCCACTGTGTCAACCGGAAGCGTATTAAATATATGAATATGTATTAATACGCAGGGATACTCAACGAGTTGCCATTCTGTAGGATAACAAATGGGCCCAGACAGATCAATTATCTTTTATTACTATTCTTGATAAACGTTGAACAGCAGGCTACTTAAAGTATGTCAGTGCGCGTGTGTCTGTAAGTGTGCACGTCTGCCCGCGCTCAAGCATATGCTCAAGTATGTGTGTGTTTTTGCGTTAATGAGTGTGTGTATACATACGTGTGTGTGTATATATATATATATATATATATATATATATATACATATACATATATTATATGTAGATACATACTGTACACACCTTTATACGTAGTTATTTTCAACGTAAGTCTCACGGATGTGAATATTAAATCAAAGGAAGGAGAGAAATGGAGTTAGCCAAAACATGTATAGATACTCGTAGAAGGATTAAAAGGACACATGTATTCAGAAATTTTCGGTGGCACGACCAGTCTATTCTACGGACTGAAGAAACTCTTACCTCACTTCGAAAATTTCGTAAATCGTGTCAGTGTCCCTGCAAGCTATGTGATTTTTCGGGTACCAGAACTTCCTGGGAAACTATAACACAGGGAAAGGAATTGGCCCCCCTACCCTGATGTTTGAATGTTACACGCCGCCGGGCGTGTAACATTCAAACTGGGCGAACAAACAAATACTGGGTGAACTCTACCGGTAGACATATACGTTCCTTCCCTACTTGAGAAAGGTGGTTTGGCCACCGAAAAATCGGAATACGTGAGGGTTTCATTTCCGTGTGATTCTCTGTTTTTGTTCACTAGTGCTATCTCACTTTTTTGTTGACATTATATACACGATATACATATACACAGTGTGTGTCCACAGTATATACGACACAGTATTGCACATATATACAGACTGTACGTGTACCAAGTGTATATATATATATATATACACAGTATGTATATATTTACACAGTATTATTCTACTGTAAGTGTCCTTCTTTTATGTTTCTGTGTGTGTAATATTTATTATCTTAGTGTTTGCGTGTTTGTGCGTCGCCGAAGAGCGTCATTTTCAAGATTATTACTACAAGATATTACATTACAAGATATATATATACGAATATAGAAGATTCTATACTCGTATATGCACGCACACAAAAACTTGCATCGAAACGAAACCTGATCTGTCTATGACCCTAATAACTGCATGGAATACATGCCTATCCTGCCCAGATCTTCATTTAAATGTTCATTTTTTTCCTCAGGTTCTTCGTCTGCCATAACTGGAGATGGTAGGCCGGGAGACTACTTCCTTGGCCCCAATGGTACGGCCTTTCCTCCATACCTGCCCACAACTTCCATCCTTAGCTCGTATCACCACCACGCTGTATCCACGGACCCACTCGCGTCTCGCCCGATGACCCTGGCCCCCACGGAAAAACTCCACTCGACCCTGCCACCGCCGCCGCCCCTGCCTCCTCCACCACCTACCTCTCCAGTGGCCTTCACCCGGCCCCGCCCTGAGCCGGAAGCGGCGCCCGCACCCTCGGCTCCTTCGGCTGCCACCGGTCATCCCTCCCCATCGCGGGCAGAGCACAAGGGAGAGTCGCCCGGGCGGACACCCGTCACTCCCCGAGACTACGACAGTGACGAAGGTATTGGCTCCGCGTTCCGTCAAGTGCGGCCCTTGTCGCTGATGAGTGTGGACCAGAAGAAGGCGGCGAAATCAGAGGCTGCTGACCCGGTTGGTGAGGGCAGCACGGCTGGAGAGGTCAGTGGGACGGGCAGTGGTGATGGTGGGAGCCCGAGGCAGTCGACAGTTATATCTTCCTGTTCAAGTGCCAGCGGCTATACGCAAAAGACCGTCTGGAGACCATACTAGTGAGAGTGGTGTTTGCCTGGAATCTACGAACTGGTGTTTGCCTGGGATCTACTAACGTGCAGCTGTACAGCTGCCGGTGAACTGTATACAGAGTGCTGCAGGGGCGCTGTTTAGAGATTCCTTGTAGCCGCGGCCGTCTCCACATTTAAATGGAGTTGTGAGAAGCCTAGGAGAGATTCTTCGTTTTAGTAGAACATTTACTAGACTTGAACTTCAAAAGAATTCTATGTCTCCTAATAATTACTAAGATATCACATGCTACTTTGGCCAAACTTGGTGTATATGAGGGTCGGGTCCACACAATTGTAATGGATATTACAGGGTGTTGGTGAGTGTGTGTGCTTATCTGTGTACCAGTGAGGATTATACATCCCGATTTGAAGGATCAATATTTTAGTGTAATGTGAACTTGTTTAAAAGCCAACTGAAAGCAATCCAAATACAGCATCAAACGATGATGTTTGATATTCTGGAACTTCTACCTTAGATCGACAATAACAAACCAAGTGCTTTGTTTATTGCTACGGCTGGTGAACGGTGACTGAGGAGTCATCATTCTCCCATTGGGAGAGAGCTATGACATAGCAAGAAATTAGCTTATTCAACTCTTGATTACTCTTTTGTGTATGTATATTTTGTAAAGTTAAATGAACAATAAATAATTTGTGTTGTACATATCAGTTAAAAGACTTTAGGTACGGAATAGGACGATGAAGCCAGTTTAAAAATATTGTGAGCATGGAAAGTAGTTGGGTTTCCTTTTTAAAATTGACTCGATCACAACGCCCATTTGAAAATTCAGTTATAAAGTAGTATTTTTGTAATTTGTGTCGTGAAATCGTGTTGAATTTATTGGTATACTCGATTTGAATTGCATTTCGCTGATGGAATAGGGATATATTTCATCCTGGGCTATCAGTAGATGTTGTGATATCTTTACGCTCGATAAGCCTCAGTGAGTGACAAAATGGGCGTTATTTTGCAATGTAATGATTAAGTGAAAACCAAATTATATTAATAAATCGCGGAAAATATAATTATATTTCATTTCTATGAATCCTATTTCCTCTATCTCTTAAAGCGAAGGCATGATGGGCAGTGCTCAGGTCACATGTAAGTACGTATTAAGCTGAGTGTGTGAGTATGACCATGTGGTACTTCCGAAGAAATCAGCGGAAAGTCTCCTCTTCCTCAATCTTGTCTTCACAAACCCTTATCAAAATATTATACCTTTTTAGTCTTTATTTTTGCTGGAAGGAATTTTTCTCTTGTTAATTGAGAAGTAAAATTAGTAGTACTGTTTAGATTTTTCCAAATCGTAATTGTAAATAGCTTAGTAATTTTTCATTAACTTTTTAGATTTTACTTACATTCTTTGAAGACAATTTTTTCCGACTCCTTAGTTGTTCTTATTTCCTCAGCCGACTTGGATCTTGTCGCATCAAATACTCGGAATAAATTAAGCCTAAGGAAGAAATGAATCTCTTGCGAATACCAGAGAGCAATGAACAATTAGTTCGCCATCTTGATCATCACTTTAAGCTGACGTATTCTAGGTGATTCGTTATGATTGTATAAGAGTTTCCAGCAAATTTGTAAATAAACTAAACTTGTTTTAAGTCCCTTCGCAAAAACGGATGAACGACCTAGACAATTCCCTTTGTAAGGTTTGCTTACAGGAGTGAGGGTGATGCTTGTTATTTTGCCTGAACGAGATGAAACAGTTCCCTGAATCTTAGACTGGTAGTTTCGCAGAAAAAAGCTGCATTTACGTAGAAATCGATTTGGTTTCACGTTAGACAGTCACCGTTGAACAAGACGCCGGAATTCACTAAAATCTGCTAAGGTGTGCCTGGAGAAACACGATGTTCCGGGTAACACTTTTCCGCTCAACATAGGTTCTGCTTGAGAAAGAATAGTGGACGTATGCATGCACATAATATAAAACGAAACACAGACTTTTGTGTCGTCAATCCTGTAAGGTTCCCTTGATCAAATTTATTACCTCCCCATCGAAAATAACCAAGTGATGAAAGTGCACATCAATTAGTAAATCAACTTCAAATGGAATTTTAAATTATTAATCCAGGACAACCACATTACTCGTTAGATAGATTTGTATAAAAGAAATTAAAACAAATTGAAAAACTGCTGCACCTTAAGGTAGACAATTCTTACCAGGGAATCAAACCCGGAAAATCTCAAATTAATTTAGTTACCCCATCGATAAAATATTTCTGCTTCCGATTAAATTATCTGTCATGTGTAGTATGAAGAGTCCTTTTTCTAAAAACAATCTCAATTGTTCAAATCCACTAAATCTCCTCTTTAACTATTATAGACGGAATTTAAACACCGAATAAAGGTATTGAGTGACAGAATACAAATGCGCCAATTTGCGAAAATTTTTGTTACAGGAACTCCGCTGCTGCCGCCGATGTAATACGCATTTCTTCTCGAGTATCTACAATGAGGATTTTAAGTTCCAAACAGATAATTCTAAAAACAATATCCGCTTGTTCTACGCGTCAACTCCACTTGTACTGAAGATAGAGTACCATACATTTACCCGAGCATTAACTTATCTTGTTATGCACTAAATAAATTATCATCCTGCCACCTTCAGAAGCAGTAGAAGTTAATAGGAGACAGAGGTATCCGCAAAGAGACTGTTGAAAGATACCATAAGTCGTCGAAAACTTCGAAACCTATTAATAAGAGAAAAAAGCATGCAGAAAAATGGTAATCCTTTAGATAAAAAAGAAAAGAACTCATTCGAGTTCTATCCTTCTCTTCCTTGAGAAAGGTGGCGTGGACCACCAAAAATTCTAAACCTAATGAGTTCCCTTTTTGTGTGTGTCTGTTTTTTTGTCTTGGTCGACTAGTGCTAACTCCGTATATATAGGGTACCAGATCTTCCTGTGAAACAATAACCGACACGGAAAGGAACTGGACCCATACTCTGATGTGTGAATATTTACACGTAGTCGAGCTTAGCACTGGGTAAACTAACATTACCTACCAAAGCGAACTTAAGGAAAAATACTGTGCTTATGGTGTGTGTATATTTTAGTTAATCTACCGGTTAAGGTAGGTTTTTGGATGGACACAACTATCAAATAAATATTTTGTAACTCCAAACAAAACCCAATCCAGCAACCTACTCCACATCAGGTCCCACTTCATCTCTGTGTACTACTTTGCTCCCTTCATCCCGTCCAATATCCCTATCCTGTTCCTGCCCTTTCCTCGCTTGCCCAACATTCTCCCCTCTATTACCTTCTTCAACATTCCACTACCGCTCAATACGCCTTCTTACCCCCGATAATAACTTAACCTTGCTGCATAGCACACTAATTTCACCCCTCCTCTGTAAACTTTCCATATCCTCGCATTGCGTTTTCCACCATTCTTCTTTTGCTTTATTTGTGGCCCGTCTCAATTTATTGTTAAACTCTTTGTACTCCATTTTGCCCTACTCTTGTGTTTACATTCTTCCATCTTCTTCTCTCATCCATCTTTGCTATCATCTCATCCGTGAACCATGGTTTCCTTATCCTTTTCCCGTTAACGGTTCCTATAGTGTCTTTAGCGGCTTCCAATATCCCTTTCTTGATACATTCCCATTTTTCTTCGATAGTACTCAGTTCTTTACCGTCATCCATCATATTCTCTACAGCCTGCTGATACTCTTTCCTCGTTAATCCATTTACTGCTTCTAAATTCCATTTCCTAACCCGCCGCCCTTGCCTTATCTTCTTGAAACGAACATTAGATTTCATAACAACTAAATTGTGGTCAGAGTCCGCATCCGCTCCTGGGAAACTGTGCGAATTTATCACACTGTTCCTAAACCTGTGCCTAACCATAATATAATCTAACTGATACCTTTCTGAGTCACCTGGCATTTTCCATGTATACCTACGCCTTTTGTGGTGTCTAAACCATGTGTTAGTGATGACTAACCCCTGTCTCCTGCAGAATTCAATTGCTTTCTCCCCGCGTTCATTCCTCGTGCCTAACCCATAGTCCCCCACCTCACCACCATCTCTTCCTTCGCCTACCTTCGCATTCCAATCCCCCATCACTATCAAATGTTTCCCTGCAGGAACACTCGCGATGATATCCTCTAACTCATCATACATCCTATCGACTTCTTCCTCCCTGTGGTTGCTCGGTGGCATGTATACCTGAACAATGATCAAGTTCGTCGGCTCTGCTTTAATCTCGACGAGTAAAATTCTATCTGTTGCTTGCTCTATGTTGACTACGCTTCTTCCTACCCTTTTATTTAAAATTACGGCAACCCCTCGTTGGCTCTCGTCCCTGCCGCTGTATATCACTCTATAATTATCACTCCAGTAATCCCCGCTATCCTTCCATCTCACCTCGCAGAGACCTAAAACATCTATATTACCTCTTTCCATCTCTCGCTTAATATTTTCTAATTTGCCTCTCCTCAACATTGTCCCGACGTTCCAGGTTCCTATTCTAACTACTTTCGCCTTCTTTTGAGTCTTCTGTCCTGCTGCAGTTATTTCTTCCCCGCAAGGGTTTCGTGGGATGACGACCGCGGAAGCCTTGCCTCTCCCGCTGCCGGGCACGACACACGGCCTCTTGGGCCGCGTCCCGTAGTTGCCAGGACTCATTATCTATAGTGCCCATCATTATACTCTTGGGAATCATAATTGAGGTGGTTTCCCGTTGCCTTCCTCAATAGTGTTTTTAACGTGACACCATCACTTAATGGCCGCCCCACTGGGGTCAGACGCCATTGCAGCCGCCTCACTGAGGCACAGACACTGCGTGGACTACCTTTCGTCTGGCTCCTAACCTTCGACCTATCTGGCATGGGTGACCCTTCCAAGAGTAATTATTATTACTCCCGCCAGCACAGCTCTAGGGGTCATCGGAACACACAAGCCCTTCCAACACGACAAGGTTGTACTCCATGGGAGGGATATATATATATATATATATATATATATATATATATATCAAAATATATATACATATATATGTAAATAAAATGCATAACTCATTGTTTATACGTCGTCATTTATTTATATTCTATGAATAATAATTTTTTTAGGAAGAAGTTCTATTTATTAGTTGGAATACATGTCTTATTTATTCCACAGAAAAAAAACATACATATTTACTGACTTCATAGAAATCTATTGCTAATCATTTGAGAAGAATAGAAAAAGAAAAATTCCGAGTAGTAAATAAATGTTTCGAAGGTGTTGAGAATACCGTATCATACTTTATGAGTAAACATTTATGGAAGTGGATATATTCTTTTGGAATTTATTCGAAGGGAATTTAATCTTCCCCAAGAATGTTCATTTCTCTTTACAATAGATCGCAATGAAAGGGAAGAGATTATTGGAATTTGGTTACTTACGTTTTTGAAATTAAATAACTGTACACAGTTAGGAAACGATTCCTAGCAACACGGATTTTTAGTCCAAGTTTACAGTGAGTTTGTCACTGCCTCAGAAATGATCTTAGAAAAAAATAATGAGGAAATCCTTTCTCCTTTTGCACCGGTCTCCATTTTCCAGTTGTCTTGAAAACAGGATATTTTTTCATTTGCTAATATGATGTCGAGTGTATTGGAAAAGAGGGTTGATTTTGTCCATCTATGTTGTTAGATACTCCTAGCCAGCCGTTTCTTTTCAGAAAATGTTTCATTGGAATTTCGTGGCGACCACAGGTTAAAAATTAAAGTTGAATTTAAAAATTTGAAAACCTGGCGGTCAAATTTAATCATAGCTCACACACAGTGTTGAAGGAATGATCTTGCCTGGAGATCCACTTTTCCTTAAATATGGTTGAGCAATTCTTTTGACGTAGATAGAGCTTTTTTCGCTCTTTCAGGAAACATTTGGCACACGTATTCTAAAAGGAATTGGCCCAGAAGATGGTTTCTATGTTAAGGAAATTCTATTACATTTGCTATAATCAAATGATAACAATCATATGTGTTTCCGTTTTTTTCAAATTTGTAAAGAGTAATATCATATTAAACTCTAAATATATTATTTCTCGTTATTTCAGTATTAATGCTTACATTTTCTTTGTGTTTTACATTTTCATTACAGTTTTCACAGTGAAGGTTATGTTGGGTGCTCCACGACAACAACAACTTAGGAACTTCAACAGAAATGCTCTTTTTCAAGCTGTTTGAAGAAAGTTTGAATATTTTAGTAGAATCCACGGAGTGTGGCCTTGTATATGTACATGAGAAAGAGAACCAACACCATTGAAATTTGTGGAGACGGTAACTTAAAAATATTAAGCTGAGCAGGAAAAATTGAAGAAGAGATCATTTGGTCTCAATTTCGACCAAATAGAAACCAATATCTGTCTAACTATAATAGGGAAAAGTAATTATTACGTTATTAAAGTTATTAACATGTGTCATCAATCTGTTAACCTATTATATTTACATTGCTGACGCGACTAGAAGCGGTAGTAGTTAATTGTTATGGGAGGAGACCGTCAGCTGAGTTCATTTGCATGTTGACGGAACTCTTTACTCAATTCATCTACTGGGTAGCTCCTTTACTTACATACACTTTTTTTCTTGATATCTCTCCTTAGGCGTTCCAATTGTTTCGTTCTAAGCTCTATAGTGAGCTCTGTTGCGACTGCTTGCCCCATCAGATTATCGTGTATTCATTTGGGCCCGAGAAACTCCCGTTCTCAAGGATTCAGTTATTAGATTCAGATTCAGTGTTCATCAGCATTTTTCCTTCTTATCTTGAAGTTTTTCGTAAGTTGTATGAACTGTATAAGTTATAAATCTTTCCCTTCAAGCTTCTGTTCTCCAATATTAGCATTTGTTTCGATTTTTATCTTTCTGTCATGGATCATATGCTTGCTTTTGTTCTTTTCCGGTAGTATTTCTTTATCTTATTTTCTAAGGTAATATTAGTGTTCTCCAGTTCTCCTTATCTGGCATGGAAACATCATTACACTGATTTTTCTCCTTGTACGAGGTCTGTTCAATAAGTATCGCCAATTTTTTAATTTCCACGGATTACGTGTATATGATTTGTGGAGTGAGGGGATGTAAATGTGTGTTTGCATGCGTTTAGAATGATATAATGTTTCTATGAATGTATGCACTTCTGTGGATTTGTGTTTGCATGTGTGTGTTAGTTTTGAATGCGGTTGTTCTTCTTTCCTTTTTTTGGGTGGTGACCCAACACCCCCCGCCACACGCCCTTGTGGCGGCTTGCTGGGTATAATGTAGATGTACGATATTCGAGTTTTTTTGTGGCGTCATGTTGGTACGAAATTTAGTGCGATCCCAATTCCGAACGAAATTTTCGAAAGTTGACTGTGGCATATGCAGAAGCTACCTTGGACCCAAGCAACGTTTAACGGTGGTAGAAAACGTTATCAGAGGGCCGAGAAGATGTGAACGACGAAGAGCGTGCCGGACGCCCTAGCACGTTAACAACAGACGAAAACATTAATGAAGTGAAGCAGATAGTATTGGGCAATCTTCAAATCACCGTTAGAGAAGTTGTTGAGAACCTAAACATATCGATTGGCTCGTGCCATTCGATTTTTACTAATGATTTGGGCATGACACAGGTCGCCGCGGAATTCCAGCCAAAACTGTTCAATTTCGACAAAAAACAGCGACGCATTAACATTGCTAAAGAGGTGTTGAGCTGTCTGTGACGACCCACATTTGCTCCAGAGGGTCTCAACTGGTGACGAATCATGGGTTTATGGTTATGACGTGGAAACTAAAGCTCAATCATCCCAATGGTAGCTGCAGCATTAGCCAAGACCGAAAAAATCGCGACAAGTTTGGTCGAATGTGTAAGTTTTGCTTACAGTTTTCTTCAATTGCAGGGGCGTGGTGCGTCATGAGTTCTTGCCAAAGGGTAGAACGGTAAGTAAGGAATGTTACCTGAAAGTTATGTACAATTTACAATACAATACAATGGAAAGCAATCCGCCACAATCGTCCGGATTTATGGAAGAACAAAAATTGGCTTTTGCACCATGACAACGCCCCTACTCACACATCACTACTTGTGCGTGAATGTTTGGCCAAAAACAACACACTAATTATGCCAAAGCCACCGAATTCCCCAGATCTGATCCCCAGTGACTGTTTATTGTTCCCGAAACTGAAGAGGCCCATGAAATACAAATTCTTTGATCCATTTTTTGGAAAATGGCAAAAATCGAAGACAAGCCAAAACATGCCCAAGCAAAACAGCTGTCAACGATTAAATGAAAATTCAAAATTGCCGAAATTTTCGGCATGTGTGAGAGACATAAGTACCAACATAACGCCACAAAAAATCGAAATCAAATACGTCACCCGCGGAAATTCAAAAAATGGCAGTATTTTTTGAACAGACCTCGAATCGCATTTATTGCATTCTGGATGAAAACAATGACGATAATCGTTCAGAGTGCAGATCGTTACCTTAATCGTAGCTTAAAATAGTTTCGAAATTCTAAATTTTCATCGGTGTTTTTTGTCCGGACTGTAGTCTACCATTCCCCACGTTTCTTTTTGGCATCTCGGAATCTCATCGATCCTTCCAAATCCTTATTTAATGATGGATCATTGCATAAATAATTAACTATACAAGATCCATACACCCTGGCTTCCCCATCTTCTAAATATTCTTAATTTCTCATCATTTCGATGTGATTTGCTCCCTAATTGCTCATGTTCTTCTCTTTTATACCTGTATTATTTGCGATACCTATCCCGTGAAATGAAGCTTACTTTGGCCAATTTCTTTAAATCGACAGTTTATCCCACTTTGTCCAGGAGCCCATTATTATTAATACTTCATCCTTTTACCACTATGCCCATATTTTTGGTCATTTTTCCCATGCTATCTCATATGTGTGACCACGTTTTTATCCATACTCTTTCAAAGTTTTTCGGAAAGACAAACCGGTAACCTTGTCCTAAAATCTCTCCTACCCATCTACTCTTGATGGTTTCCTTCAGTTAAAGAAATTTAGTACGATATTTGATGCTCAGTAATCGTTGATCACTTGATCCTGTAAGATTCTTGAACATTTCATTCTTAGTTCCATGATGAGGCACATCGATAGCCTAGATTTATTAATTAATAACCAACACGGCTTCCGTAAGGGTAGATCCTACGAAACTCAACTCGCACTTTTTGTTCATGATATATTGAGCTCCGGAGAAAGTAATATTCCAGTTGATGCGATATTCCGATATTTTAAGAAAGCTTTCGATAAAGTCCCTCATTGAAAATTACTGGCGATATTGGAATCCTATGGAATACATGAAACAATTAATAACTGGATTGAACAATTCTTAAGTGATTGTGTCCAAACAGTCGTCCTGGACGGTGTATCATCCGATACTGCCAAGGTCACGTCGGGTGTACCACAAGGAAGTGTCATAGGCGCCCTCCTATTCCTTATTTACAAAAATGACCTCAGTACCGTAGTTAATAGCAAGCTCCGTCTTTTTGCCGATGTTGCAGTAATTTATGGGGACATTCGAAGTCACGAAGACAGAGTCGTGTTAGCAAACGACCTAGATGCAATTCAAATTTGGTGCGATATATGGCAATTGGAATTAAATTTTTTTAAATGCGTAGTAATACATTTTTGGGAAAAGAGTAATTCCCTCCCTTATGGTTACAAATTGAAACAAACCAAAATCGCGAAGGTAGATTCCTTTAAATACTTGGGTGTAACAATTACTCACGATCTGTCCTGGGGAAAATACACAGGAGAAATATGCGGTCGTGCTAATGAAAAATTGGGATTTGTGAAAAGAGTGCTAGGTAAATGCGACGAAAAGGTGAAAGAACGATGTTTCCTTGCCTTGGTCAGGCCCCACCTAGAGTATGCTGCCAGTATATGGGATCCTCATAATATAAATTTGATTTCGGAATTAGATCGAGTTCAGCGGAGGGGGGCTAGATTTGTCAAACATTGTTATGACCAACGCAGCAGCGTATCCACTTTGGTAGACAATTTAGGATGGGATTCTCTTACACAGCGGCGTTTACAATATAGATTAAACTTATTAAAGGCATTTAAAGATGGGCCCTTTTCCGATGACATCAAGGATATAATACGAACCCCAATGTATTACGGTCGAAGGGATCACGAATATAAAACTAGAGAGATAGACTGCAAGACTGACAGGTTTAAAATGTCATTTATTCCAAGTGCGATAAGGGACCAGAATGATTGTACTCGAAATTCCCCAGGAGTTAGTTCATTTCAGTGACTATTAACGTACAGGTTAGGGACTGCGCGAGGATATGTATGTATACATATGTTTGTGTATGTACATATATGTATGTATGTGTGTATATATATATATATATATATATATATGCATGTATGTATGTACATATTTTTTTCTTACAGGTTCCCCCCACCTTTCCTCACCTATTTGATAACCCCAACCCCCTCATCCCTTACCCTTCCCTCATGGTGCTACATCCCCTACCACACACCTTTTTTGGTAGCTCGCAGGGTATGTAGATGTAGATGTTATGCAGATACTTGAATGCGGCTTCCATAGTCCTTAAATTGGTTCCTGATATTTGCTTACCTCCGACCGTAGCGTTCCAATCTGTTCTTTTCCGTCTCAAATTTTCTATTACTCCTCAAGCTTTTCCGGACTTTTTCAAACTCAAGTCATTTTGGGAATGTACACCTGACCGAATATGGTACCCGAGAACTTTGAGGGGATATTAAACATGACCCCGAAGTTCCACACATGCATTCTGGAACACATTTTGAATAGTGTATGTGTCTTCTTTTTCTTGAGTGATCCCGAGAGTAAGACACCGTAGTATCCTTTCAAAAGATCATCCATTTTTCTTCTGCCCATTCCATCTAGGTAGCATCAAAAATATCTTCCCATTATGTACTCTCACGCCAAATTTCCACAGGGGTGTTCAACTTTCCGGGCTCAACTCTCTGATTACTTAACACACTTATGTAATTTACATAATCTTGTGAGCATTCAACGCTCGGCGATACTCATTACCTTTGCCGCGGCAAGTTCCATAACGTTATTCGTTAACAAAATATTAAAAAGGAAAGTGAAGATGTGCTAATAATTCTTTGAAAAATATTATGGCGGTTTTTTTCCCTACACAGATCTAGCTGTATAAAAATAAAATATTTTGCAGAAAACAAATAACATATGAAAGCAATATTGCCAATAGAATAAATAATATCACTAAAGGTAATTTTTCACAATTCCATACATAACATGGGAGTGAACTACTGACCAGTATCAGAACAAAATGAATGAGAAGTTCACATTTCAATGAAGTTTACTCAGAGTTCTATGCCACTAAATGGCATTCTAAATAAAATAATTAAAATTTATCATTCAAACCTTCCTCTTAGTGTGGCACACTTGGTATATATTCGCTTCTTAATGGTAATCCTTGGAATTTTTCCTACTAATTCGGAAAACCCTTGAAGTTACCTTACTACATATGCAAATATCAAGAATAATCCTTCGTTTCAATGTCTAAAACCGCCTGTGGCTGCAAATATTGGTCATTGACAACTATTTGTCACGAATCATGATGAAAAGACTGAAACACGAATCAAAAACACGAAAATTTGGAAAGATAACTATCCCTTAAAAAGGTTCACCTTTGCCGTACTTGAACAATCGGGAATAGGGAAACGAAAAAGTACAGAAAATTGTGGTTTTATTTGAAATGAGATGGGGTGGAAGTTGTAGAGTAGGAAATGTTTGGAATAAGAGGGAGACGCTGTTGTACTCTTTCTCTACCTTTTTTCCTTTGTCTCACACAGCTAAGATTCGGTAAAATTAGAAACCTATTCAAATAGAAAAAATTACCTAATATGAGAAATAGCCACGAAAAATCCCTCTTTAGTAATACAAAATCAAGTAATTAGGTAATCTACCGGTTAAGGTAGGTTTTTCGATGTACACAACTATCAAATAAACATTTTGTAGCTCCAAAAACAAACCCAATCCAGCAACCTAATCTACATTTGGTCCCTTTTCATCTCTGTGTACTTTTTACCTCCCTTCATCCCGTCCAACATCCCTAACCTGTGCCTCCCCTTTCCTCGATTGCCCAACATTCTCCCCTCCATTACCTTCTTCAACATTCCACTACCGCTCAATACGCCTTTCATCCATTTATCCTGCCTCCTTAGGATTTCTCTCAACAAACCCCTCTCCTCACCCACCATCTCCAGTACTTCCTCATTTGTTTTCCTTTCGGTCCATTTAACCTTCTCCATTCTTCTCCACACCCACATTTCAAAAGCCTCCAACCTACGTCTATCCTCCTGCTTCAGCAACTACGTTTCCGCGCCGTACATAGCTACGCTCCAAATGAGAGTTTTTACGAGTCTTGTCTTAACATCCCTACTCAACGTCCCCGTCATCAACTCCCTCCTCCTTGAGAAAGCCTCCTTGCCTAGCGCAATTCTTCTCCTTACATCCCTACCACTTTGACCGTATTGGTCCAAAACACTTCCGAGATATATAAACTGTTCTACCTGCTCAATTTTTTCCCCGCCTATTTTAATATTTAGCTTAGCCTTTTTCTTTCTGGAAAATCGCAGAACCTTTGTTTTATTAATATTGATTCCCATCCCATACTTATCGCACTGAACCTCCAATTCACTCAGCAATGCTTGCAACCCCTGACTGACTGAACAACTAATGCTTAATCAAGTAATCTGAAATCCTAAAAAGTCCAATGAGTAGTGAATTGTGAGTTGTTGCAAATAATTTTAGCGAGGATATAAAGAAAACGTATTAACGGTTTAGCAGAGATGCAATTTTTATGAGAACAAACATTCCCCACCAGACATTAGTATGCGAATTTGCAAACGTAAGAAAAAAAGGCAGAGATAAAATGAATAGGATATCAAAAACATCTAATCTATCAAATACAAAAACATCTGAAAGGTGTTTTAACAAAAAGGGTGAGAGCGAGGGTAACGTAAAGGGATGGTCGGGTAAATAATTCAATGCAGTGCTCCTTCGCAGTACGTAACAGAGACATGTTAGCGATAAGCGGTAGCCTCTGCTTCGAATTTATCACCCAATACCACGCAAATTCTAACCAACATGTTTCTCATTATGCGCTTCATAAAATAAAGAGAAACATCCTCCAAAAATGAAACAAAAATTGAGAAAAGAGAATCTTGTAGCGCATTGACTGTGCCTGTATTTTGTTCATAAGTTTATATTCAACTTTGCTTTAATCATAACTATTTTCAACGTCAAATTGGCTCACACGTTTAAATAAATGTAATTTTGCTTAAATATAAAAACTTCACTACACGACTTCTATGGTAGCAATAAGAGATGATAACAAGAGATAATAAGAAATGAGGTGCCTTGAGGCATTACGAGACATGAAAGTTCTAATGAATTTAATGTTGTAATTTTTTCAATAAATATTCCAATTTAAATAATTTTCAGTAAAATGTTGTATTAACTGGTATGGAAAGGTGAAAAGATAAAAACAGGTGCAGTGTCAACATAAAGGTTAGTGGTAGTCTCTACAGTATGAAAAAACTGGAACTCCTTTGATGGCAGCTTGCTAAAATGACAGTTTGTTAAGTACACTCATCGCATTGTTTATTAGAAATTAAAAGCTTTTGTTTCAGGATAGAAGTTGAATAACTAAAGTGGGACTGAACATTAGAGTTGCAATACTCTATATGATATAGAGAGATATTATGACATATAAGTCCGTTATAAAAGAACGATATTAGAGAAATATAAATACACATGAAGGAAGTGGGCCATGTTAGTTGAATGGGTGTCAGTCGAATCATCAAGTGGATATAAATGAGAAGAGAAGCTGAGAGAAACGAAGGGGTGAAGTAAAATATGGTTTAATTGGGTCAAAAGTGCACTTAGATCATCGGAGATTCGAATTTTCATGAAGAAGAGAGGATCTATAAATGTAGCAGAGCAAAATATTCTGCAAGTGCAGGCCAGTGTTGAAGAAATTAATGAGGGCGTAAGTTTCCTGAAATCACTTAGAATCAGTCTTTTTGACTATGCCTGCCGCAAAATGAACTGGCGTGAAGAGCGGTTACCCAGGTTGGTGTGCATTAAAAGATTTGGGCACGGCTCGATAATAAACTCAAAATTTAAGTTGGAGTAATGTAACCAAAGAGCCTTTGTTATAATTAAATATTGACTTTTGGACACATTCCAAAAAGTACCAAAGGTATGCATGGGATAATAAAGTTCAATTCACAGAGATAAATTATTAATAAAATATAACAATGAACGCAAAGGGTATAATTTCATATAAATCCTCAAATTAGACTTAGAATCAATCACTGGACATTGAAAAGCACTCAAACATTTCCTGACACAATAATCTTCATGATGAATTTTAGCTCTAACGAATTCATTTCAATAAATAATTGATGAATATAATGATGAGGAGAGAGTTATTTTCAAACCATACAATTTGAATGCCAGATTTTTTCGCTATCATAAACGTCGCGTAAGGAAAAATAACTGTGCAATATTAGAAAGGTAGAGGAAAATGAGGGAGATTAAAGGGACGAGATGAACTCTCAGTATTTGAAGTAAGACTTTTTATTATAGTCTCTGTGTTGGACCACCGAGGTAGGATATGCATTTTCGACAGGTGCTGTTCCATTCCTGGACTGCAGCAGATATTCTGTGAACCCCTTTTCATGTATTACTGCGTGGATTATAAAAAAGTTAAGAAAAAGAAAAGAAAATTGCTGCACTAAAATAATACAACGTATGAAGAGCACCATTCCGCTAAGTTTTTACAGTTTAGTTTTATATTCTATCTCTTTCATCGATTTCTCCGGAGTGTTTCGAAAAATTTCATCCCTCAATTTGCCATTTAGAATGCCTTTCAATGAAAACCATGTAAACAAGTGGAAACTATGGAAAGACTCTTTGAAGGATAACTGGCATTGAATTGTTCGATTGCCCGATGATTCTGACCTCGCTGTTAACAGCAGGGAAAATGGACAAAACAACATAATAAATTGATTGCTCTTCTTAAATGTCACCATAATTTGGTCATGATGCATTGACAATTGTACATGCTTATGTGTCTTTACAATATAAATGGGTGTTTACATAACAAATGAAACAATTAGGAAAGAATCTCCAGTTAAAAGGTTTGATTTGACTAATTTCTGGTGAATTGCAATCATCGCCATCAAATTGACATCCACACAATAGCTCTCTCAGGTTCTCTACCCGACCCAAACAATGAGGTATTTTCATTTCGTGAACATTCATTGACTAAATACGTATTATTAAAACACAACAGGCATTTTCTAGGAAGGATAGGCCTTCGCTCACCTTTGGGTTATCCAATTATGATATTAGCAATTTACATATCCAAAACCGGGCGGCAGAAACCTCAAGCCTGAAAATTAAAGTCCAAAAGTAGATAAAGAAAAAGAAAATCTCCTCTTTTATTGCGTCCTAATTTCCCTACCATCGCCCATTGTGCCCGTCAGCCAGCTCACATAAAAATTTGACGCATTGCAATAGCAGCGGAGTCAAGCCTTTAAATGCCTCATTCGGCCCTATTTACATAGCAGTTGGCGCATGAATATAGAGCCGCCCAACCGCCCCCTCCTCCCGCACACGCCCCTCTCCGTTTTTCATGTGCTCCAAATGAAACAGAAGAAATGGAGTGAGTGGTAAGGAAGGCATGGCGTAAGGGGTGGAAGGAAATGATGCGCGAACGGGGAAATCGGGGATGAAAAGGGGTGGGGTTGGCTGAGAGGGAGCGCGGGAGTCGAGGGTGGGTGCTGTTGAGCCGAAGGGTGGGGTAAGTGGGAGGGGGAAAGAGAGAGAGAAGGGAATGGCGGGCGGGGGTGTTGTTTTCCTTCACGGCCGTTATATTGACGTTCATATGCCTCGCCACCCCTCCCCCACACCACCCATCCGACACCACCCATCCGACACCGCCCCACCCCTAGCCGCCCCCTCGCTTCCTCGGGACGAGTCGCCCGCACCTCAGACAACCAACCTCCTCCCCGCCCTACCCCCGGCTGACTTCCCTCCCGAACATTGAATTCCGCTATCTCCCTCATTAACGATTATTTCCACCAGTTTAAAGTAAGCTTAGCGTTTAGTACTCTTGGGAGCACCAAGGCAGCATCATTTTAAAGTAAGTCTACCAGCATCCTCATTTTTAACAAGTAAAATATACGTAATAATAAAAATGTATCAAAAGAACTTGGACTAATGCACGAGGATTAGTTGTTGGGAGGAGCAGGTAGCAAAAAAAGCGTCGAATTCCGCAATCAAGGTCTACTTTTTAGCAGCCTCTCCTCCGCCGTTTGCAATATAAAAATAGCTATACAGAGAAATCTCGAATGGTAATACACTGTTAGAAGATATAAAGAGGAGGCGAAAAATTCTCAATGCTCACATTCAAACAATTTGATTTTTATCTAATATATCCTGAGATGACTTAAGCTAGAAGACTTCGGAATTTCATTGAAAATTTATTTTCCGCAGTGTGAAGGAAGTAAGGGGATAAGAATCGGTTCACGACAACCTCCGATCATATTTCGGAGGCACACAATCACGCAGCACTTTCTTCACTTTCGTTCCCTTCGACTGGAATGAATAAACTTGTAATGGTAATGTGAAGTGCACGTACTTCCCACCGTCATCACTACTTGCCCAAAAAACTAGTTCGCCTCCATTAGTTTGGTACACTGCAACCGGCGTAGGTGAGAGTTGGGAATAGGAAGTCCTTCCGTCAGCATTTTGTAAAATATCGATCGAATACGGTGGATCTCAAAATCTTCTGATAATAAGATGCCACATACAAAAGGGGAATTTTGTCCGAAGCGAGTCTACCGAGTAAAGTATTCCGAAATTTTCATTCTTCAAATACTGACGTCCTTAATCAATTGTGGAAAACATTCAAAGTTTGTTTCCTTCGAGGATGATAAAGCCATTGCAAAAATGCTGCGATAGATGTAGGAACTATCCTCTCCTCTGCCCGCAAATAACATCGTGCTTTGACCTTTGTGAAATATTCTCTGTGGCCACAGTGCATGCGCAATAATTTTTCCTCTGCATTTTTGCTTAATTGAGTGAGATTGTTGAGACTTCATTGGGTTTCGCCTACCATGAATTCAGCACTGATTATTGTACGTCTGCGTTTAATTGTTCGTCAGTGCAATCCCATGTGCATGCGGCCACTATATCCGAAGTTTTTCCTTAACTGTTACGATAAATCGAAAAGCGTCACTGAGATACTTATGGAGTTGGGATGGGAATCATGGAAGAAAGACGACTCGATGCTAGGTTAAACTTACTAAATAAATTCAGATCCGCATGTTTCAGCACCGAGGTCTCGAAAATTATTCGCGCTCCAACATACATTGGTCGCTTGGATCATGTGTACAAAATTCGGGAAATAGATGCCAGCACTGGCAGACTCAAGGACTCCTTCTTCCCACGAACAATACGGGATAACAACTGTAGGGTCACACTCGGAGATAACAAAAATGCCACTTGCCACCCTCGGCGTCTAGGTAACAATTAGTTAAACTCAATTGCATGCACTTTCACTAACCTCCTGTGTGTTGTGTCAAAACCCTTCCCGCATGCCATTAAGTAATGTATTGCTGTTTACAGTATTGTTTTCTCTTCTTTTGGTACCCTAAATTTCCCCTTCCATCCCTTGTCCCTCTCCGCGGGTGTGCCCTCCTCCCACCTGCAGCGTTGGGCCAAATTCCTTGCGGCGGCTTGCGGGGTATTATGTAGATGTAGATGTAGAACTGTCATACAGATTCAGTATGGTAGAGAGAGCAAATAAAAAAGGTGGAGAAAAGGTTAGAAAAATAATCTATGGATAGCACGCTGTCCAAAGGCGTCCACTTCCTCAAAGGTAGAGTCAGTGTCTCCCTTATGCATATGAATGTTACACTCAATGCGTGTCTCCGTGGCCTTGTGAGGTATTGTTAGAGCAGCAGCTAATTGCAGTAGAAAATTGTATTATTCTCGCTCACAATCGTTCTTAATTCGCAACTTGTAATAATGTTTAATGTAAAATTATACTTGTATGAATATAAACCCTTTGAAAGAATTATTATGTACGCTTTTCATAACAGCGTCTTAATTGAACAAATTTCGGAAGGAAAGTATATGGCGCGGAAAACGTCACCTGCTACCAATTGAAAGGTAACCCGCTCCTCATTGAAAATACGTCTTTATCTACTTCAGGAGACAGGCTTTTTTAAAATAGGCATCTTAGGAGAGTAAGTTTGGAATTTCTTTTTTGCGCAAAAAGTAATTAAAAAGAAGGCAAATATTGGCTACTTCATAGGGTATAGTGAGAAACACTTTTTTTCATGAAAACCTTTTGAAGCGAAGTATGTCACCTCACGCCTATGATTAAACTTAAATATTCTCTAGTAATCAATCGATATATTCCTGTCCGTTATAAACGATGATTCCATAGGTAACTCAGTCGCAAAAATATGTTAGCCGTCAAAATTGGGGATGGCTATTGTCTGCCCAATGGAATAAATAACTCGGAAAGCGAAGGCGTGTAAAAGGCGAGGTAAGAAATCAACGGGGACCTCATGCGTGAGTCTTTCTTTGTAGTTTGGTGCTTACCTAGCCGCCACCTTCTACCCCGCACGTGTTCCATTGGCTCCCCGCGGAGGGTGTCTCGACGACCGTCCCCAGCAAAGCCCAATCAATCACAAGCCATCACCATCCTCCTCCCAGCGTTGCCCAGCACTCCCCTCACTCCCTCCCCTCTCCGCCCCCACAAACCCTCCTCCATCCGACCCTTGCCAGTGGCCCCGCATTGCCGCTCCCACCGTCTATGCCGCCACCACTCCAAATACGGTCTCATTTACCTAATTGAGTGACCCCGTCCAGGTCGGGAAATTATGAGCAGTGAAGCATCCGCCGCTTAATGAATCAGCCGAGAGGGCGGAAGCAGCAATACAGGCTAAAGGAAGAGTTTGGTGGGGAGGTGAGTGGAGGGAGATGAGGTAGGGGCAGGAGTTAAATCCATTGGACTATGTGGAAGGGTGTTGGGGCCGATAATCTAGTTTTCAGTCGTCAGGCATTTATGGCTGAAGGACACGGAAGCGAAGGCGAATGTTCGCCCGCCGCCATCTTGTACAGTGGTTGCCGCTGCGTAAATGATGGGGAGGGCCATAATCCCTGAGAGCGAACGTTATTAAGTTAGAAATAAATGTCGTTTCGAAAAAAGAAGAGATTTGGGAACACGGAAATTAGTACGAGAAATTAAGGGTCCGAACAAAATGGGTACCCAGGTCTTCAGTTTTCATTATGAACTCATTAGGGTTATTCACGTACAGGTAAAGTGTGGCCCTTGACGTAGACCCCAGACGTAGGCCCTTGGCGACCATAGACTATTTAAAGATTCTCAGCCCTTAAAGATAAACCAGTCCAGTAGGTCATCCTCAATTGTAAATTATTAAATAGCACACAGATTCAATCTGTTTTATGTAATCGAAGTTCTGGAAAATCGAATTTTCTGGATATTGCCTTGCAGGACTTGAAACGGAGTATCTATGTCCACCAAGCGATTATGACTCCCAAACAAAAATTCTGCCAGCTCATGCCAATTCTTTACACAAGGAGTATATTAAATATATTTTGCAGAGTCCACATCCAAAATGACATCTGCACGTATAGCGAGCGATCAAACTTGAGCAAGACACGTTGAACTCTACCAAATTAAAAATGAACGATTTTGATTAATAAATCAAGTACAAAATAAGTAGCTTAGCTTTCAATTTACTCCTTAAAAATCTAGTTGTCACAAGGCAAGATGAGACTCGTATCGGCCTCGGCCAATTTAATACTTTCTTACTTAGTTCCTCTCCCGAGGCAGGCTCTATTTGGTTCTCCTCTCTCTCTCTGCAAAATTATCCTCTTTCCCTCTTTTAATATAATTCTATATATCAATTTTTTGCTATTCTAGGGTATTATTTTATATCATTTAAAAATATTCCATGCCTTCTTTTACAATCAAACAAAAATAACACTCCGGCGTCCAAATTGGTAAGCAATATTGTCCCCGCCCACGTGGGTTTTCGGGTGTTCAGGAAATTTGGATACCACCCTGTTTCATTTCCCATCTCACTGGTTGGAACACAATGGACTGCGTCCACAAATGACGCTGACGTTTGCTGGACATCATCTCTTCTAGCCCATTGTGCACGAGTGAGACACGTTATTTTTTCATTGCGTCACGTTTCGACCATAATCTCTCATCGTCCCCATTATGGGTTATCAAACCGAAGATTGGATTTTAGTAGATCTCTGAAGTATTCTCTCTTTGCCTATCTCTTCATTTCTCCTTAGCTCCATACACCATTACCAGCTCTTCGTTGTTTATCTTAGACCTTCGGCTTTAATAATTTCCCACCATGTTTCCTTCAATTATGATCAGCAATAGTTTTCCGTTTCTCGGCATAGGTCCAGACATTTCTCTTCTTCATCTTCATCGTCATATTCGTTGCTCTGTCTATCCATTTTACGTTAACCAATTTAGTGCATTACTACATTTCCATTGCCTCAGACCTCTATTTATGCTGCACCTATCGCCCAAACCTTACACATCCGTAGAGAGAAGACTCCATACATAACACTACAAGATACGTTTCTCCTGGCAATTATTGTCGCTAGTGGTTGCTTCTTCCTATAGAAAGCCTTCTTCGCCATTCCAAACAATTCATAATCACTCGCCGGAAAATTTTAGCAGGAAATCCTAGCGTTGACGGAGTAGTACGTTCCGTTGTTATATTTAAGGATGACATGGCATCCACGGATGAATATTTCAATTGTTCGTAATCTCTTAGCAGGAGAAATATTGAGTGAACAAAATATCCTTAAGGACCAAAATTACCAAAAAATAGATGAGAGGACAAATCATTTAACCTACTGCCACCTCAGTGAGGGAACTTTCATAACACAAGGTATCATTTCCAATGCCAGGATAAAAAAATTAGAGAGCGTTAGTGGTACATTTATTTACCCCTCATGCATATCCACCGTGTTGTGACATCAGGGATTAACTAATATATGCCTCACATCCTCGCCTGGAAGCGTGACAAGCAAAAGCCTTCCTCTCTCCCTCTCCCTCCCCCCCTGAAAATCATTCCTTAAATTCAGCAGGTTTGGAAAAATAGAATGAAATTAAAGAATGCAAACAAGAGACGTACAAGGACTGTAGAGAAACCCTTGATTCATGGTGATAACTCTTAAAGGAAATTTAACACAAGAAAAGAGCAAATAGAAAGTTCAGTGTTGAAATATGGTTGTGCAGTAAAAATCTAAGAACAAATGTTTTCGGGTTGAATAAGGAAAAAAGATACAAGGCATTAAAGAAGAACCGAAAAATCTGAGACTTAAACCAAAAGTGCATCAAACGAAGAGGAGAGAATTTATGGAAAAAAATGTTTTAGAGAAGTATCACTTTTAAGGTTTGAATTTCAAAGGGGAAAACGACACGTTTGAGGATAGTTTTACTCCAGTAAGAATTTATGGTCAAAGAAAATTCACTACGAGTAATGGAAGAAAACAAGGCAGCTGGGATAGATGGCCATCAACATTACTTACGACGAGGATGGCTTCGGGAAAAATGTAGGGAAGACTACGAAAAATGTTAATATTTTCATTAAGTATCGCAGCATATATTGGAAACAAGTAGAGCCCAAAGATACTCAAAAGAGTTCTAATTTCCGTTCCGAAAATGGGAATCGACTAAGGAATTAAAGACTAATGTAATATAACCTTGACGAGTTTTGACACGTTATAATTAGTGGTAATAGTCGATTTGAGAACAGGACGTACGCTTACTTAGCTTAAGATAATGTTGTGTCTAGGAAGAGCAAGGGATCGCGAGATGCATTAGGTGAAATGACAACATTGGTAAATAGGAATACAGAAATTAGTCAGTATTACTTTTCTTAGTTTCCAGTTTTTTAAGAGTCAATTAACCAAAATATGAACGAATTTAATGATATTATAACAAAATATAGGAACAAACTGGGATAATATGAGTCTTACTTGTTTCCGAAGCTTACTCATGAAAGAGTAATAGTAGCGACTGAAGAATGGCTGGGCGATTAGAAACCTGCCTCGTGTCCCATCTCTCAACGAGAGAGTACCTCTTGTCCGTAGGTCGGACGATTGGAGGGTTGTATCTCGGGGCAAGGGGAAGGTAACGCTGCGGCGAGGATTGGACTCTGCGGAGGCAGACACCATCCCCGTCTCCAACAGGTACCAGGTGCTGTCGAATGACAGCACCACCGCACCTGCAGCTCCTACCCCTACTCCGAGGGCACTGCCTAGAGTAAGACATCAGCGCTCGGGAAGGGAGGGAACCGTTATATTAGGCAGTTCTAACGTCCGGCGTATAATGCATCCGCTGCGCCGCAGAGTTCAACAGGAGGGAGATGTTGGATTCTTGTCGTCCTGGTGTATACCAGGCGGCGGGGTACCCCAGGCGACGCAGGCGATGAAGGCGGCCGTCAGTAATACAGGTTGCCCAAAGCTACGCATTGTGGCTCATGTGGGAACAAACGACGCCTCAGAACGTGGATCTGAAGAGATCCTGCGCTCCTTTAAGGAGATGCACTCGGAGGTGAAACGGGTTGAGGCAGAGTTGAAGGTTCCTCTTAAATTAAGTATTTGTAGTATTGTGCCACGTACTGACCGCGGAAGGCTCGTTTGGAGCCGAATAGAGGGTATAAACGAGAGATTGTTGGGAGTCTGTCGGGAAATCGGAGCGGACTTCGTTGGCCTGAGGCCTGTCCTCTCATCGTGTCGGGTACCCCTAAATCGCTCCGGGGTCCATTATACTGCCGTGGCATCACAGTGTGTAGCGCGTAGGTTACACGAACACGTTTCTAGGGTTTAGCATAGTTGGAAGGCAAGAGCGCAGGTCATATATTGGGATAAATAAAGTAGAATACAGCGCTTTTTGTCACTTCAGATCAGGTTACGCCTCACAGATCCCAAAAATAACAGAACAAACACAAACTTGTTTTAATACAACATACAACCGACAAGAAAAAATAAACGGCAACCCTGGCATTGACGTAGAAAGACATTTGACATGCACTTCTCCACAAACGTGTCGTAAATTACGGTCAGACACTAACAAGGGCGTTACTCAAGAGAAAAACAATCTAAATATACTTGTATTAAATTGCAGAAGCCTCAAAAATAAAATAGCGGATCTCGAGCACATAATCCAATGTCATTCGGCTGATATTATATTAGGCACAGAGAGTTGGCTGTGTAATGACATCAATGACCAAGAAATTTTCCCATTAAACTTTACAGTTTACCGACATGATAGAGGTACAAGACCCGGAGGAGGAGTTTTCGTGGCTGTGAAAAGGAATCTTGAAAGCAGACAACTTGCATTTGAAAATAATAACATAGAAAGTGTTTGGTGCACCATACTGCGATCCAATCAACCCAACATTAATTTATGCTCTTTCTACAGACCCCCAGACTCAGATTTTCAAACACTTAATATCCTCAATGAACAAATAAATAAATTTACACGCAAAAATAATAAATGCATCAATATAATTGGTGGTGACTTTAACCTCCCTGGTATCGACTGGGACAGCAATAGCGTTAAATCTCGGACCCGTGATCGCGAATCTTGCAATTTCTTACTAAAATTGGTTCAAAGAAACTCGCTCCATCAAGCAGTACGCACTCCCACCCGTGGAAAGAACATATTGGACTTATTCCTTACGAACACACCGGAACACATTAATAGTGTATCAACCGACGAGGGTATGAGTGACCATAAATCAGTTATTATCAACTTGAACGTAGAAATAAAAAAGAGTGTTAAGCCAAAAAGAAAAATTTATAATTATCACAAAGCAGATTTTGAAACTTTTGCCAGCCATTTAAACTCTTCACTACACGATTTCAAAACGCGCTTAAGTCTTGCCACCGTGGAAGAAACTTGGACAAAGTTTGTCCAAATTATGCAAAAAGGAATAACAGATTTCATCCCTGTAAAATACGTTAAAGCAAATCGCGACCCAAGGTGGTACAACAAAGGCGTTAAAAAAGCCCTTCGAAAGCAGAGAATGTTACACTCTAGGGTAAAGAAAGCATGTCTGAACTCATCACCCTTGGGCAATAAACAGCTTTTGGACAAGTATAGATCCTCTAAAATTGAAACTAAAACACAATTACGTAGCGCTTTGCAAGACTTTAAGCGTAAAGTACTCTGCAAGTATTTGAACACTGACCCCAAAGCTTTCTGGTCATATGTTAGGGAAGTAAATGGGGGTCAACAAACCGTGGCTTGCTTAAGGGACTGCAACAATATCATTCATACTGACAGCGAGGGTAAAGCCAACATTCTAAACGAATTCTTCCAGAGCGTCTTCACGAACGATGTAGCCACCACGTATCTCCAAGAAACAATATATACTGAACCCATGGCAAAAATAACAGCGGACGAGCAAGGAATCACCAAATTGCTCAAAGACATTAAACCAGACAAATCCCCGGGTCCCGAAAACATACCAGCTAGGGTGCTAAAACACTTAGCTCCTAACATCGCCCCGTATCTCGAATTTATATTTAACAAATCACTGACTGAGTGCAAAGTCCCTAAGAATTGGAAAACCGCGCAAATAACGCCTATTTTTAAAAGTGGTGACAGGGAGGACCCCAGCAATTACAGACCCATTTCTCTCACTTCTATATGTTGCAAAATTTTAGAGCACATAATTGTCAGTTCCATAATGAGACATCTTGATAACATTAACTTTTTAAGTGACAATCAACACGGATTCAGAAAAACCCGCTCATGCGAGACCCAATTAGGATTGTTCACACATGACTTACTTTTATCGGGTGAAAGTGGTAGGCAAGTGGATGCGATCTTTTTAGACTTTCAAAAGGCATTTGATAAGGTCCCGCATGGTAAACTCATCCATAAATTAAAGGGCGCAGGTATACACAAGGGGGCAATAAATTGGGTTGAAGACTTCCTTTCAGACCGGGAACAGAGGGTAGTCCTTGACGGCGCTAGTTCTACCAGCGTACGAGTAACCTCGGGGGTTCCTCAGGGAAGTGTTATCGGACCGTTACTATTCTTGATTTTTGTTAACGATCTGAACCGCGAAGTGAAAAGTAAGATAAGGGTGTTCGCGGATGACACAGTGATTTATCGGGAGATATCTGGGGATGAGGATCGTTTAACTCTAGCACGTGATTTAAATAGCATTAATGAATGGTGTTCAAAATGGGGATTGCCTTTAAATCTTAATAAATGTTCCCTGGTAAATTTCTTTAAAAGATCCACGGGATTAGTTTACAAATTAGCTGGAGTTCACCTTGAAGTAGTTGATACGGTGAAATACCTAGGTGTTACATTCACTAAATACTTAACATGGGGGACCCATATACGTAAAGTCTGCGGGCAAGCATATAAAAAATTAGGATTTATTAGACGAATTGTCGGCAGAAGTGACTCCAAGGTCAAGGAACGTTGTTATCACGCTCTTGTAAGGCCCCATTTAGAATATGCATGTAGCGTATGGGATCCGTGTGAAAAAGGCCTCATTCGGGAAATTGAGAAGGTCCAACGACGGGCAGCTCGTCTCGTGGAAAACTGTTACGATAAAACGAAAAGCGTCACTGAAATGCTTATGGAGTTGGGATGGGAATCATTGGAAGAAAGACGACTCAATGCTAGGTTAAACTTACTAAATAAATTCAGATCCGCATGTTTCGGTACCGAGATCTCGAAAATTATTCGCGCTCCAACATTCATAGGTCGCTTGGATCATGTGTACAAAATTCGGGAAATAGATGCCAGGACTAGCAGACTCAAGGACTCCTTCTTCCCACGGACAATACGGGATAACAACTGTAGGGTCACACTCGGAGATAACAAAAATGCCACATGCCACCCTCGGCGTCTAGGTAAGTATTAGTTAAACTCAATTGCATGCACTTTCACTAACCTCCTGTGTGTTGTGTCAAAACCCTTCCCGCATGCCATAAAGTAATGTATTGCTGTTTACAGTAATGCGGTAATTCTTTTTTCCTTTTTTGGGTGGTGACCTAACACCCCCCGCCACACGCCCTTGCGGCGGCTTGCGGGGTATTATGTAGATGTAGATGAAGAAAAGGCATGCGTAATGTAGACCATAGAATAGGACTAGAATGTCCGTTGTATCCCCGTTCATTTCAAAGTATGCGTGGATAAAACGAGATCAGAGGCATGTGATGGACTCTGCGTAAATAAAGAGAAGTTAGATACATTTACATGGAAGAAGGATTTAATCACTGAGTCAAGGAGAAGCTTTGTTGAGCTTGGGAATAAATTCTGAGCATTTATCCACGAGGTCAATTCAAAAGAGTTCCGAATTTTTTTTAATAGCGCGTCTCAGGTTAGTTAATTTTAATCTGGTAGAGGGCGTTGTATTCGCCGAAACTTTCAAAATAACCGCTTTTAACCATAACGAATAGTTACGGCCGTTAATGTTAAGGGGAATTCGTGGAGTGAGGCGAAAAATCGGATCCAGGGCAAAAAGTTATTTGACGGATCAGCGTTGCTCTCTGAAATTCTACGTGAAACTCTGCAAATACTTCACGGAAACTTTTGAGTTGATGGCCAAGGTTTCTGGTTAGGATACTATGAAACGTACCACGTGTCAAAAGTTGTTTCCCCGGTTGAAAAAGGGGCGGTAATCAGTGGAAGACGACGACCGTTCCGGAAGACCACCAACATCGCCTAACGACGACCCCCACGTCGAGAAAGTGAACGATCTCATTCGTGCAAATCGTTCGAGAGTTATTAGCCCAAAATAAGACCTTTGTGTTTCTCCAACCCCTTTAGTACTGACCAGAACTGGCCCCATTTGACTTTTTCCTGTTCAGAAAACTAAAATTCAACTCAAAATATTTGCCACCACTCCAGAGATTGAGAAAAATTCAGTGGCGGAGCTTTTGAGCATTCTGGAAGCTTTCCTTGACTGTTTCAAAAAGTGGAAACACAGGATAAGTGTATACGCTAGGAACCAAACTAATTTTAATTGTACGCTAACCAAAATTTGTTAGTAAAGTTTTTTTAATATAATGTCCAGGAAGTTTTGGAACAGACCTTGAAAGACCTCATATTAGGAGCCAAGAGGTATGTAACAAGGAAAAAGGGAGCTCTTCTGTATTTCCTAAAGTTCCCAACCCGTACGGAAAACCGTCGTTATCAATATACACGCACGTGTATATAATATATAATTAGGTCATCTAACTGCTAAGGTTTTGGAAAGATATCAAACAAATAAATATTTTGTTTCTCCTGAGAAAACACAATACAAAATCCTCCTTTACAAAAAGCCCCTCTTCCCCTCTATATACCTCCTTCCAATATTCACTCCGCCCAACATCCCTATCCTATTCCTGCCCCTTCCTCGTTCCCTAACATTCTCCCTTTGATAAGTCTTCAACCTTCCACTGCCGGTGAAAAATCTTTCATTCAACATTCCCTGCCATCTTATGATTTCTCCCAGCAATCCCTTCTCTTCGTCCACCATATCTAATCCCAATCCCTACCACTGCCCACTTTCTCATTTGTTTTCCTTTGGTCAATTTCACCTTCTCCATTTCTTTTTCAAACCCACATTTCAAAAGCCTCATATCAACGTCTATTATCTTGTTTCTTTTACCATGTTTCTGGGCCGCACATTACCACACTCTATATCAAAGTTTTGACTAACTTTTCTTAACATCCTAACTCACACTGACATGAATTGCTACTTCCTTATAAAAGCCTCTTTGCCTAGTGCAAGTCTTCTCCTCAAATCCCCCTACTACTGGACTTATTCAGTCGAAAACACTTGGGAGTTACGTGAACTGTTCCACTTCCTCTAGTTCCTGCCCTCATATTTTAATTTAAATCTCATTCTATATCTATCACACTGAGTTTCCAATACACTCAGCAATGTTTGCAATCCTTTGACTGACTGACAAATTAGAGCTTGGCCATTAGCAAACCTAACTGATTTTACGAATTCCCCTCCGAATTTTTTTCGTATCTCAAGTTTTTCCCATGCATCTTTTATCAATTCGCCCACATATACCTTTAACAGCACCTGTGATAATAGGCAACCCTGCCTTACACCTCTTCCTAAAACTGCCCATCCGGACTCTTCGTTCCCCACCCGCAACTGAGCAGTCGGAGACATTGCGGAAACAGATTGCCGATCAGCCTCCGTTCTCTCCAATCTATTCCTATTTTCTGCAAAATTATAATTAGTTTTTTCGCAATTCATTCTATCAAACGCTTTTTCGAAATCTACGAAACAGGCAAGTACGTCCTGATTGTACTCCTATATTCCTTTCGATTAGTGACCTCAATACTGCAATGGCATCACGCGTACCTCTTCCCATCCTAAATCCAAACTGATAATCGTAGAAGTAATCATTGGCCCTGCTCTCTATTCTTTTGTTGATGATCCTGAGGACAACTTCAGCTTCGTGTGATATCATACTTATTTTTCTGCAGTCCTCACATGATGTAGTCTTTACCTTTTCGGAATAGGAACTAACACTGATCTCACAAAATCTGCCTGCCAGATTCCATCCTCATAGATGCTACGAATCAGTCCATATAGACTCTTACTCACACATTTTCCTAATTCTTTCAGTAGTTCCGCTGGAATGGTGTCTATCCCTATGACATTATTTGATTTTATCTCCCTAATGCCCTTTCTATCTTATCGTCGATTATGCTTGGACCTAAGCTATCTTCCTTTGCATCATGTTCTCTTTCTATATCCAAGCTTATTGACCTAAGGTCTTTACCATACCGCTCTTTTATATGTTCCGTCCATCTCTCTTGTATCTTTTCTGTTTCAACTATTATCTTACCCGGCTTATCTCCGACTGTTAATACAGATCTTCCCTTCTTACATCCCGATAGTGATTTAACCTTGCTGTATAACGGACCAATTTCACCCTTCTTCTGCAAACCTTCCCTATCCTTGCATACGTCTTCCACCACGATTCTTAATTTATATTTGTTACCCGTCTCAATCACTTATTTACCTCTTTATACTTCTTTTTGCCTAACTCCAATTTTCTGTGCTGCTTTCGATATCCATTTTTTGGTATATTCTCATTTTTCATCGATATTGCTCCCCTTTCTCCCACTGAAGGTTTACTATTCATCTGCTAATACTCCTTCTTAGGCTCAACTTAATGATTCTATATCCCACTTCCAAACTCGTCTCCCCTGCCTTATGTTGGTGAATCTGACGCTACATTTCATAACAACAAAATTGTGCTCAGAGTCCGCATCCGCTCCCGGGAAGCTTTGCGAATTGATCACAATATTCCTAAACCTGTACCTAAACATAATATAATCTAACTGATGCATTTCTGAGGCATCTGGCACTTTCCATGTACACCTACGGCTTTTGTGGTGACTAAACCAAATCTCGGTGAAGACTAACCCCCGTCTCCAACAGAATTCAATTGCTTTCTCCCCGCGGTCATCCTCTCATCACCACTCATCTTCTTTCGCCTATCTTTGTATTCTAATCCCCCATCACTGTTAAGTGTTTTCCTGCAAGAGTACACGCGATTATGTTCTCTAACTGATTGTGTACCCTATCGACTTTTTCTTCTTTATGATTGCTTGGTGGCATATATATCCAAACAGTGACCATTCGTTGGTTCAATGATTCTGCCTAATCGATTCTGCCTTCCTCGATTCTGCTTTTATTTCTACTAGAGATATTTTACCCGTTGCTTGTCCTATATTGACTACGCTCCTTCCTACCCTTTATTCAATTTTATTGCAACTCCTCATCGACTCTCGTCCTCTCCGCTGCATATTATTCTATAACTCTCACTCAAATAATCCCCGCTATCCTTCTATCTCACCTCGCATAGACCTAAAATATTCATCTTCTTTCCATGTCTCGCTTAATATTATCTAATTTTCCTGTCCTAATCATTTTCCTGGCATTTCAAGTTCCCATTCTAACTAATTTAGTTTCCTCCTGCGTCTTTTGTCCTGCTGCTGTCGATTTTCCTTTGGAAGGGTTTCGTGAGATGACGATCGCGGAAAACTCGCCTCTCCCGCTGCCGGGCACGACACACGATCGATTAGGCCGAGTCACGTAGTTGTCAGGACTGATATTCTCTTTATTGCCCATCATAAAAGTCTTGAGAATGATAATTGAGGTGGATTCCCGTTGTCTTCCTCAAAAGTGTTCTTAACGTGATACCATCACTCAATGGCCGCCCCGCTGGGGTCAGGGGCCTTTGCAGCCGCCTCCCTAAGAAAGAGACACTGCGCAGATAACGTTTCGCCTGTCTCCAGACACAAGAGACCCAAGTATGCTGAAGCTATACTGAAAAAAACGAACAAATTATCAAAGTAATAGGAGGTCAAGAGCTAATTACATGTTCTTTGAAGTAAATGAGGAGAAACAGAAGTGAAAGGGATAGACAGTGCAATTCGATGAATGCTTTAAATGTTGTGAAAAAGTGAGAAAAAATTGAGTGTAGTGAGGGAAATGTCATTTGTATAATTTAATATAACTTGTGAGAAATCATTTAAATTTCTGTTAGAACAAAGGAACGAAGGGAGCTTTTTCTTCATAATAACCCTGATCGAAAAAATTACAAAGGGCAACGATATGTGGCATCTATGGACTTATGGAGAGAGAACATTTGACGGCATCGAGTAGGGCAAGACGTTAAAATTGACGGAAAGCACACGAAGTGATTAAATGACAGAAGACATCTGAGAGCTCCCAGAACAAAGTCGTCATAATTCGAATGCAAAACGGAAAAACAATTGAACCTAGAACAATTACAAGGGTACCGCCTGTCCATGGGTTATCAGTGAAAACAATATCAATAAAAAAATCCATGAAGCTCACTTATTATAATGAATTCTCCACATTATGCCTTAATATGCTATTATTTACAATTTATTCCAAAATCCAGTCAGAATTCAAGCATAAATAGACCCGCATGTCGGGATGAGCTTTTGGGTATATGCATACAAAAACACGAGGGTTAAAGTTCGCACATCCCTTGCTCTCCGGATCAGCACGCCCAGGGGACAAACCACGAGAGGTCATGTAATATGCCCACGGCGGGACTTGCAGCCGCAGTATTTGGGCGAGCAGACCGACGCGCTACCCTCCTAACATGGGCGTTGACATGCGCAGAACATAACATAACACCAACTTTTCACGATATAAACACTCATTTAATCGACCAACGTGATAGAGAAAAGCTTCATGCGTTTCAAATATGCACCTATCTTTATAGATTATTTTCCTCGATGCCAACAAACAACTTCTCACTGGAAAAAACGGAATCGGGTGTAGTGGCCGATTTGGCCGGGCTTCTCGTCCCAAAGCGACAGGGACAGGTGCTCTTCGAGGTCCCCTTCTCCTGGAATACTTTTCGAAAGCACTTTGACGAGTGTGCCACCGGCAAAAGTCTTCATTTGCCCGGAACCATTTACGACGACAGCACGACCTCTTCAAGAGGACCCCATCTCTCCCTTTCCCTCGTCACAGCGGTTCGGGAGGAACGGCCCCTTTTGTCGCTGCCTCCGAGGTGACGGACCGTATCCCGAGGGGAGCGGCACATGCCCCGGAGACAACAAGACTACCTCCCACCCAAAATACCTGTGCAGTCAAGCCCAGGCACGCAGACAGTAGCATTCCGCGAGAGGTGTATTTTGGGGCGGCACGAGGAGGTGAGGTGGGGGAGGGCGGCCCGGGGCGGGAGAAAAGGACCCCGGTGTGTCGCGTTTCCCGACGCCCAGACCCTTTTGCGGCCCCCGCGACGGACCATTGTCTGCCCCGGAATGCGTGTGGGTTTAGGCAACCATAGTGAATGGCAAGGTGAAAAGTCACCAAGGAGTCGAGGACTGACCACTGCTGTAGAAGGTCTTCGATCAAGGAGGAGTGGGCATTCGGATGACAGCTATGCGTGTGCACTGCGGTGAATAAACTTTCCGACCTTCAACCGAAGAGAGATCCCACCACGGAAAATATATTTTGCTTTGCACGTCTGTCTCCTTACAGGCAGATCCCACTTTGAGATACTCCCAGAGGCGCTGAGGAAATATCACGAACCCCTCCTCAATTGTTGAGGAAGACTTGACACAGCGTTGTGAAACTTAACATACGGCATAGAAAAAATTGTATCAGAGAAGTGCATGGAAGTAATTTCTTTATCGTTCCAAATCAGAAATTTCTTCTCAGAGATCTTTGGTCATCGAAGACGAAATATTATTTTCAGCATGATGGAAAAATAGTTTATGTCCATCATTAGTCATTAATAAAAGTGTCATTGCGATCTCCATAAATTATATGAGGTGATTGTATGGAGGATTTAATTCATCTGCCTGAGAGCCTGAGAGAAACAAAACGATTATGAATGATACTACAGGGAAAAAAACAATGCAGAAATCAAAAGTAATATTAATAATAATGTTAATTACACCTGCACTTCAGTTACAAATTGCATTTAATCGTTCAGACTGGCCCATGAGAAGGTAATTTATGTCAAGTGAATGAGAGGAATATTTCGTGCATTTTCCACCCATTTTTGCTTGATTTCCCTTTAATTTGAATTCTTGCATATACTATCTTTCACAGAGCGGTTTTATTCCGAAATATCCCTATGATACACGTGCAAAGGGGAAAATGAAATGAATTACCGAGTATTAGCTTAATGAGACTTTTTTCGATGAGATAAAGTTTTCACTTCATTAAGATAATAACAAATTATTTTGGATTCAATACATATATATATGGCGCGGAAACGTGGTCGCTGAAGCAGGGGGATAGATGTAGATTGGAGGCTTTTGAAATGTGGGTGTGGAGAAGAATGGAGAAGGCGAAATGGACCGAAAGGAAAACAAATGAGGAAGTACTAGAGATGGTGGGTGAGGAGAGGGGTTTGTTGAGAGAAATCCTATGGAGACAGGAAAAATGGATGAAAGTTGTATTGAGCGGTAGTAAAATGTTGAAGAACGTGATAGAGGGGAGAATGTTGGGCAGACGAGGAAAGGGCAGGAACAGGTTAGGGATGTTGGACGGGATGAAGGGAGGAAGGAAGTACACAGAGAAGAAGAGGGACCTGATGTAGATTAGTTTTTCTTAGGAGTCACAAAATATTTATTTGATAGTTATGTCCATCCGAAAACCTACCTTAACCGGTAGATTAACTAACAATAGCATATTCATGTGATATATTTGCATCAATAACTTCCACAGAAACTAGTAGTAGGAGTGCGAGTAATAGTTTTTGAGCTATTTCGACGTCTTATCGTCATGTTCATGCAACTCAGGAGTCGTGTAATTTCACAAAAATAATACATCCTTATGCTACCTAAGGAACGGATTACCCAGCGAGCACCTTTTCCTGTGGACCTACCGGATTAAGATGAGGAGAAACCACCAGCGAGTGGTCAACTTCTCGTTGACTTTTATAAATTTTAGGCAATGTAAAAGTCTTTTTAAAAACACAAAGCAACATGAAAATAACCACATAATAAAATAATCGGGTGAAAAATGTTCTGCTCATGATGAAAAAAGAAAAATTAAAGGAGCAATACCCGTTCCGGATGGTCAAACTCAAAAAAATGTTATTGCTAAAAACAGTAGACAGTTCATATAAATAAGAGAAAACCTCACATGTTTGTATTTTATCAAAATAATATTCATAACGTGAAAAATGCAATGCTTTATCATGCTTTCCAGACTTTTGTAAATCGTACGATTCTTATTGTATTTAGAAAAGAGAGGGTTTTGAAATCACTCTACAAGCAACGTAACATCTACTATGCTACAAAAAAGGGCACGATGCCAAGCGAAACAATCAATTCCATTGATTGATAATATGCCTCCAACCGCTGATGCTCTTAATTATTAAGAAATTAAGTTACAAGAGCGGAACTACGTGGATCGGTAATCATATCGGCTGAGAACGAGGGAAAAAAAAAGACGATTTCAAATCCGTCTGCTTGATTTCCGTCTGGTCTCCCCTCTTAAGAGGGAGCGATCAATGGCCTCAATCCCCTTGATCCCCTTCCTTCAGTCAAAAAGTAACCTTCCGCTTCTTTTTGTGAAAACATCGGATGAAGACGCTGGAGCAGGAGGGGACATTTTCGCCTAATTTAAATCACTTCCTTGGCCGCAGGCCACGCAACCGTATCTCTAAGACGGAGGGGGCGGGCTGAGGCGTTGAAGGGGGAGCCAAATTGAAAGTGATCGGGAGCTTTAGAAGAGAAGAGAGGGCTCTCGATGCCCCTTCTTGGAAAAGAGAAAAAGAAATCGATCCACGGCGAGACTAACACTTGTTGAATGGCTGGCCTCCCGCTTCCCACCCAGATCCTCCGCTTGGCCACTGGGTGGCACCACAGTGGGCGACAGCTATATTTTGATTGGCGCTCCGAATACAGAATGATGCTGAGGAGAGTCGATTTTCCAAATTGCTTTAAATGTATTAGGTATTACATAGTTTAAAATATCACAGATGAAGAAGTAAGTAATCATGTGAACTACTTCAGAATGTTATATAGTAGTTTTTTTTTGTTTCTTAGGCGTAACTTGATGGGATTTGCCTAACATATTGAAATGAAATGAAATAATTTACTTTGTAATTTCACACACTTCATTCAAAAAAATACGACCCATGTTTCGGCGCGGAACGTCATCATCAGGTGGTCTTCATAGAAGCAAACTTGGTAAATATATCTTTTAATATCAAATATATCTTCTGATCAAGGGAGGGGGGTTGGTCAGACAGGGAGGGTGGAAGGGCAAAAAGGTTACAATGTATCTGGAAAGAAAAAAAAAGAATTGCATCTTTCGGTGTCAATTGTTGAATTGGATGATTGATCGAAGTGGTAGGTCTAGGAGTGGGGAGTGGGAGGGATACAAAATTTCTTTGGCAAGTTCATCTTTACAACGGACGTATTTCAAAATTTCAAACTGTTCCAAAGAATGGAGCCTTTGATCTTTATTTTCAAAATGAATAATTTTATTTAAATTTACTGTTACGGCATCTCCCGCAGTTTCTTGAAATTTGAATAATTGTAGTCATAAAGTAACTTTTGTGGTCACTTTCAATTAGATGCTTTGCAAAGAGGGATATCATGTTCTCATTTTTTACACACATTGGATGTCCTTTAATTCTTTCTTTAAATTTCCGTCCTGCTTTCCCAATATACTTTGTGTAACATTCTGATCCCTTAAACCTATTACACTCCACTCCTCTTGTTTTTGGGGACTTCGTCTTTAGTGTGAGAGATCAGGTTCTTAAGGCATGAACCACTGTAAAAGGCACATTTATTTTTTTCTTTAGGCAAACTTTTAATTACTTTTTGAGAAATAATCCCTAGATAGAGTCCCTAGCAAACACGTCACAACCTACAATCGCGACCACAGTGGGACCGGCAATCAAAGCGATGTGGCTTTGAAATTGTGCCACAATCGCCCTATCAATCCAATCTCGACCCAAACGACTTCTTCTTATTCCCAGAACTCAAAAACCATTGTGGGGTCGGAGATTTGACAACACAAAGGACGTCATTCGAGAGGCGGAGCAATGGTTCTCGACTCAATCTGCTGAGTTTTACGATGACGACTACCTTCGAATAGTCAAAAAAAAACACTAAAAGAAAGATGTGACTCTGGATAGTGACTATGTAGAGAAGTATGAAGAATAACAAATAAAAATCAAGTTTTTCTAGATTAGTTTTAGCATTGAAAAAGTTTACCATAACCTCTTGTAAACTCACTTTGGCAGTAAGCTCTTATAAATAATAACGGCATTTAATAAATTTACTGTGTTCGGGAGGGAGTAAACTTTTTAAAAATGAAATACACATGTCAGACACCTCCCTGTTAATTACATTCTTTACGAACTTTTGTTTGCAGTTTTTAGCAATTTATTCTTACAGCATGTAAATTCACTTAACTGCAAGAACATGGAGTAAAAATGCCCCATTTATATTACAGTAGAATTGACCCAATTCTCAAATTTCATTTATCTCACTTAAAAGGCCCTAGTATAGTTTTTTGTTTGGTTCTTTCTTTTCCTTTTGAAAACTTCCAGTCTTCTCTACGCTACAGCACGTCCCACTCCGAATGCCCAGATTTCCTGCTCACGCTAGCTGTCTAGTGTCTCGTTTCCATCTGCTATTAGCTCCCAGACCTCCTCATTATTAGTTTATCATTTTCAACGTTCTAACAAAAACATTCCCCGTTGCAATAAATGTATCTTATTGTTTGGAGCTATGATCAACCTAATAGCATGTGCCACCAAATTTCGGGAAATAGAAAAATTTGGATACACGGTATGTTATTTTTCCGCTAGTGTTTGTGACGAGGCTAACTCCATCGCCATCAAAATTAGGTTTATTATTAATTAGCGGAGAGATCATATAATATAAATTATGGAAATAATTTTTAAAATAGGTTTTCATATCAGAGAATAAAATAGTAATTTTAATGCTAGGCCATAGCGTCACAATAAAATGCACATAGAATGTAGACTAAAGTAGAATGGTGGCTGCAAGCTAAGTTACTTAGAAAACATAATTTTTCTTACGTGTATATTTTAGCAGTTTTTGTGACCCATTATTAAACTTGGAAATATGATAACGTCAAAGTGTTGCTTGCACATTTCGCTAATCTAAATTTCCTTATCGCTTTAATCGTAGTACGAAAAGTGCCAACCAAATCGATTCATGCCAAGTATGAGACTTCCCTAGTGTCTGCTTTTATACTCAAAGTATACAAATCGTATTTCCTAATAAATATTCGTTTCATGAGTAGATCATTAGATCAGAAGTACGATAAATATTTTTGGCAACATTCGAATTTGAAATGTCATATGGCTTCTGATTCTGGAGAAAATACAATTCAATTCTCGAAAGAAACCTGAAAAGCAAAGGAAAAATCAATACGGTAACTTTTGATTCAATCAATATGTCCTTCGTAAAGTGATGGGATGGGGGTAGATCTCATGTCGGTAGGTGAATATAGCGCGTACAAAAGTGTCAATAGATGGCTATGATATCAAGTGACATTCCAATTTATTATTGTTTCACAATGAAGAGAACTCAAATGAAGTGTGACAGAAGCAACAACGCAAGGAAGGAATAAGGCAGGGTAGAGGGAGAGAGCCGCGAGCGATGGAACCGAGTCTTCGCTGCATAACGCCAGGCCATTTGAATGGATCCCCTCCCTCACAGCCACGCGCCCCCGGCGACACTTGCTTTGAATTACTAACTGTTAGGGGAGGAGTTATCGATTAAATTTCCATTTCCGGCTTGCTCCGAGGGAAGCCAGCCAAGTTTAGGCGTTGTATTTCGTCGAACATAAGTTTATGAGAGTCAACTACCGAACGAGAAAAATTAATGCCCCCTGTCTTCGACAGTACACAAAAATTCGGCGATTGTTTCCCCGAGTTTAAACTCCAGTTTTGTTATGCTGTGGGTTTGCAAAACAAAACTAAATGCTTACAGAAGTCAATACCGCAACAGTATCATTCTTTATAAATATATTGCGACGACATTTAGTTGAGAGCGAAAAGCATTATTAAATTTGTTATTATTTATTTCTATCTTCATTTCCAAGTCTCGTATTTTGCGGAACACATGAAACATGATTCATTTGTAGTCTCCCATTACAAATCATCCCGCCCGCAAATTTCACTTCATAAAATCTTTCTACGAAAAAGTGGTTTTCCGACTTCTTGTCCTGAAATCACGTTTGCCTTGATGTCTCGCACCCCCACATACAGAATCGGGCTAACGCTTCGCCCAGTGAATCTTCCCATCCGTTTCAGGAATAAAACTCAGAGGCTACTTATTTAATCTTCCTATTAACCTGCATGAGCTCATGAGTCGGCGCCCATTCGGTAAGCCGCGTTGCAAACGTTGTTCGCACCTTCGACGGCGATCAAATTAATCCAGAGGCAGACGGAGGTTACTCCCTGACGACTTGCCTCCCCTATCCCCGTTGATCCCCACACAGTTCCAACAACTTGCCCCGACCCTGAAACCCCAAGCGATTCCAGCCGATTCACGGTCCGCCCCAAGCGTTGAGTCCTCTGCGGCCGCCAGCGCGGCTTGCAGCACTAATCCCGGCGGTCACCAAAGGCAGCGCCGACAGCAGAAGTCCGCACCCTCAGCCGCCGGGGAAGAGCTGCCACAGCCGGGGGGATCGGAGGGTGAGGAAGGGGGAATCGGATCGGGGGGGAAGGATTATGTAGGAGGCACTTTGGAGGAAATTCGTGTCAGGGGCGGACGTATATTGGGTTCTGGGAACCGCTTCTTTCGACAGCAGTACGCTCGGAAATCCAGCACAGGATGTGGCTTTCTTGTTAGAGTGAGGATGTGTTGTGAATGAATCATTGCGCCCCTGAATCATCCATCTGTGTGCTAATGAAGAAAGAGTTCAAAGAGCGGAATTCTTCATTTGCTTCTCGCTCATATCCCTTCCCCTCAGTGGGCATCTTTGAGTTCGCAACGCACCCGTCAAATGTGCACCAATACCTATCTCGTAGAAATGAACTCAGTATATCCCAGTCTGATTGAGTTAATCTCATGAACACCACGGGAAATATATGACAGCGTCTTGCGTGAATTTATAAGATCAGAATAAAATCAATGCACATCGATTAATATAATTATGGATGGGAAGTCACGTGGTTTTACTTACTCAAGTTTCATAGCGACATCATCCTTCACCAAGGCAAACCCCTTGGCGTCGGAAACCCTCAACCCCATCCGTAAGTACCAAAAATAGAACTAGAAAGGCCGTGCACATGTTACTTGTCCTGCCGCTGTCCATAACGCGAAAATATTTTATTGTTTTACTTGTCTTTTCTATATTTTTGGCCAATTAAACGTAAGTGAAATGCTTTTCTGTCTAGCAGCGAACTTGAATGGCCCATTAAAGAAATATTGAATCTTGCGGAGAAGTAGATGAAGGTAGAAAGGATGTCAGGAAAGATTGGGGGAAGAAAATATGCATTTCAGGGATATTCTGTGAAACAAATACTTGTCGATGACCGTAATTCACTTTAAGACGTTAGGGAAGAGCTAAATATATTACATAAGATTGAACTGCATAAGGTTTTCGACGCAGCAGTGGACACATCTGAAGAGTTCGATAGGAACACTTAGAACGGAGAGCGCGAAGAAGATTACGTACATGAGACCACAAAGAAGTGAATAAAGATTACAAATTAAACTGCTGTGTAATTAAACAAAAAACTAAGACGCTCTAAACGAAGACAATTTCATGAAATAAATTGGTATCGACAAAATCTTACCCGGGATTTAGCCCACATCCAAAGAAATTAAATGCTCAAAATGCCAAAATATGAGGAGAATCTAAGGTTAAGAGGGGAAATAAAATCTGGATATGGAATATGGAATTTGAACCATCAAGAATTTGAAAAAAACAGTCGACTGCTTTTTATAAGAATGTGAGGCAGTCGAAGTCGCAGGATTACCGTGATTCGAGCTGCAAATTCTTCACTCCTGAGATACGAAGCGTAGTATTCACTCTGCAGAGAGCACAACGGATGGGCCTAAGAAACAAACGGAAGGGGGAAGAGAAAGGGAGTGCGCGGGAGCGAGGGCACGTTGCAGAGGTCGGGGAGGGGCAGGCGAATCGGGCGGCGGGGGGAAGTGGAAGGAGGGCGAGTTGACGGCTGGGCCGGGTGAAGCGATGCGAGAATGTGAGCGGGTTGCTCGGGGTGTTATTTGGCTTTGGTGAGGGAGATCTCTGGAGCAGATGTTCCCCCCGCTGCCCCTTCGGGCCGGGGGAGCAGTGGCGAGTGAGCAGCCCTCCAGAACCCCTCCAGACAGTAGCGGCAGGGAGAAACCAAAAGCCTCCTCCGCCGACTCCCATTCATTGGGGAGTCTAACAAAGGGAAGGGGACTCCTTTGCTGCTGGGCCGTCTTGCGGAAGCATATCGAAGAGGGATAAGGAATTTAAATGGGTGTTTTCGTAACTTACGCTGCAGCGCTGCACCTAAACCTATTCTTGGCATGAAAGTCTTGCTCTTAGGGAAACGGTATTGGAGATTTTGGGATCCGCTGATGGTTGCAATGGGAACAGATAAGACTTCGTCTAAGCCATGCCTAAGAGGATAAGTAAGGTGCTCTGAGAGGGGATAGATATTTTATATTTCACCCCACAACGACCCGGTGATAACTACCAACAGAATAATTATGAATACCTTTTCCATAATCCGTACACAATTTACAAGTAAAATCCTCATGATCATATGACATACACTCAAAATACTTGTCACAAATCCATGATAATCAGAGTAAACTGTTGTCAAAGAAGCAAATGAAATATCTTTATCAGAATAGTTCTTCTGAATTTTCTAGTAGTATCTTTATTTTACAATTATTTTATAATTAAATTACAAACTGAACAATTACCTGCAAAAGATTACAGCATTAAAAGGAGAAATACTCTTTCACGTGAAGTAATTGAATGCCAAGAAATCGTAAAAATCTATATCTTCATTAAATAAACCGCTACTTCTTATAAGCACCTTTGTCTAACGACGCCAAATATTCACATCAACCTATTATGACTACGTACTTTGAAGATGGCTCCACCATCAAGTGTCCTCATGAAGGAACCAAATATATAGTATAATACAGCAAAAAGAATCAAAACACGAAGCTACACGTATACACCCAGAGAGGACCATAAAAATGAAATATAACCAAATGCAAATTAAATATATTGATAACATTTATTTTTAACGGAATTACAGAGAATTGGACCCCACTGCCAGAAAAAAATACTAGAACATTTTCCAGGGCATTGTTACATTTTTTTTAAACTTTACTGTATAATTGAATGTCTTTTCTCCGCAGATTGCCGATTTGTTTTTAGAATTAATTCAACATACTTTCATTGTCCACAATATATGACAAATTGGGTGGATGTCATACTGAAATTATTAATACTCCTCCATTATTTCATAAATAACAACTTGATGAGTTTCATTCGGCAAATGCCTAATTGGCACCATTATATTTAGATTTATTTTTAATATAAAATATGTTTGTCAATATATTATTTTTATATGTTGGAAATATTACCACTCAATTGCAGGATCGTCATGTGACTTTTTCTGTTAGTCATAATATTAATAATAAATATTGATCAAATTGATCTCCACAAAATCGTAATTAAGTTTCAAAAATGAAAACGTCCCTGCAAGACATTTACTTGGAGGCGTCACTCACAAACATTCATAATTTTTATTTTTTAACCACCTCACAATATTTACTCATTTAATTCGTCTTATTTGGAATGCAATCACCATTGTCCACTACCAAAGGAATGGTATTGAGTGCTTACTTATCCACGTACCAACTCACTTGCGCCGCACATGTCCTACGAGCTGCACTCAATGTGACCCAAGGCCGGCCCAACTCAAGCACCTGCCCTTCATCAATCCCCTAGTGTTCGCATTCCCCATTAACATGCAGCTTCCGTATCAATGTTTTCACTAATTATTTCTCCACGATTCCACAAATATACGCAGTCTCAAGACTGCCAATTTCTCGCAAGCGTTTCTATTTATAGCAAAAATCAAAAATGTGATAGGTGCTCTTCGGTTCGTTCAAAGGAATTTGGAAAACAATTGGGTGGTCTGTATTTTAATAGACCAGAATTGCTTTGAAATGGGTACTTCCTTCCTTGACGCTAAACATTTTTGATCTGCTGATTTTTTGTGTTTTTCTTTGGGGAACATATGTAATCTTTAATATTTACGCTATTTTTATCTTTCTCTTTTCTTCCTCTATGCTCTCAATTCGGTATTACTACCACTTTTTAGATGTTCTCCTCACGAATTTCATCACTTTTTAGTTTTCTCGCTGCACCACTTAGGGATACTAGGTTCGAAATATTGAACTCAGCATAATTAATAATAAGCTCCATGCTTTTGTGAAAGCACAAACCCGAAGGTATCTGCTTACGTGCTCACTCTCCATACAGTTCGGCTATCCCTGGCGGGACCTACTCAGCCACTGGCTCCTTCATTTCCCAAATTGACAAGTTTTTCTTCCCTTCCGGAAGAAATAAAGTGAAATGATGGCAACACTCATTCCTTCAAGTCGAATACTTCCCGCATGCCCGCATTGGAATGCCATTAATTAATGTATTGCTGTTAACAGTATTGTTTGCTCTGCTTTTGGTACCCTAAATTTCCCCTTCCATCCCTTGTCCGTTTTACTCCCTAGAATAACTCCTTAAAAACGTAGACCCCAACAAATCTCCGGGACCTGATGAGATACCGGCGCGCGTGTATAAAGAATTGTCGGCTGAAATAGCCCCATATCTAGATATAATATTTAAGATATCATTAGCAGAAGAAAGCGTGCCAAACGGCTGGAAGGTAGCTTCGGTAACACCCATATTTAAAAACGGAGACAGGGAGGACCCCAGTAATTATAGGCCAATATAGCTGACTTCCATTTCCTGTAAGATTCTTGAACACATCATTGTTAGTTCCATGATGAGGCACCTCGATAGCCAAGATTTATTAATTAATAACCAACACGGCTTCCGTAAGGGTAGATCCTGCGAAACTCAATTCGCACTTTTGTACATGATGTATTGAACTCCGGTGAAAGTAATATTCCAGTTGATGCGATATTCCTAGATTTTAAGAAAGCTTTCGATAAAGTCCCTCATTGCAAATTACTGGCGAAATTGGAAACCTATGGAACACACGAAAGTATTATTAACTGGATTAAACAATTTTTAAGTGATCGTGTCCAAACCGTCGTCCTGGACGGTGTATCATCCGATACTGTCAAGGTCACGTCGGGTGTACCACAAGTAAGTGTCATAGGTCCCCTCCTTTTCCTTATTTACATAAATGACCTCAGTACCGTAGTTAATAGCAAGCTCCGTCTTTTTGCCGATGTTGCAGTAATATATGGGGACACCCGAAGTCACGAAGACAGGGTCGTGTTAGCCAACGACCTAGATGCAATTCAAATTTGGTGCGATATATGGCAATTGGAATTAAATTTTTTTAAATGCGTAGTAATACATTTTTGGGAAAAGAATAATTCCCTCCCTTAGAGTTACAAAGTGAAACAAACCAAAATCTCGAGGGTAGATTCCTCTAAATACTTGGGTGTAACAATTACTCACGATCTGTCCTGGGGAAAACGCATACGGGAAATATGCGGTCGTGCTTATAAAAAATTGGAATTTGTGAAAAGAGTGCCAGGTAAATGCGACGAAAAGGTGAAAGAACGATGTTTCCTTGCCTTGGTCGGGCCCCACCTAGAGTATGCTGCCAGTATATGGGATCCTCATAATATAAATTTGGTTTCGGAATTAGATCGAGTTCAGCGGAGGGGGGCTAGATTTGTCAAACATTGTTATGACCAACGCAGCAGCGTATCCACTTTGCTAGACAATTTAGGATGGGATTCTCTTACACAGCGGCGTTTACAATATAGATTAAACTTATTAAAAAAATTTAAAGATGGGCCCTTTTCCGATGACATCCAGGATATAATACGAACCCCAACGTATTACGGTCGAAGGGATCACGAATATAAGACCAGAGAGATAGACTGCAAGACTGACAGGTTTAAAATGTCATTTTTTCCAAGAACGATAAGGGACCAGAATGCTTGTAGCCGAAATTCCCCAGGACAAAGTTCATTACAGTAAGTATTAACGTACAGGTTAGGGACTGCGCGAGGATATGTGTGTATGTATGCATTTATATATATATAAATATATATATATATATTTTTTTTTTTCTTACAGGTTCCCCCCACCTTTCCACACCTAACCCCCAAACTCCTCAACCCTTACCCTTCCCTCATGGTGCTACACCCCCTGCCACACACCTTTTTGGTGGCTCGCAGGGTATTTATGTAGATGTAGATGTCCCTCTCCGTGGGTGAGCCCTCCTCCTACCTGCAGCGTTGGGCCAGATTCCTCACATTGGGTAGGAGAGAGTTTTATATAGCACGTTCTTGTGGTGGTGGTATTTCGCCTAGCTACTTACTAAAATCTAGCTTGCACGTTCCTGATAAATTTCTTGCTGCATCCTGGGCTACAATTATTTTTTGTAGTAAAGCGTATGTACTTGCATGCTTGTGGAGTAAAGGGAGGTAGATGTGTGTTTCATGCACGTGGAATGATGGGATGTTTCTATGAATTTGTGCACTGCTGTGGATTGGGGTTTGCATGTGTGTGTTGGTTTTGAATGCGGTATTTTATTTATTCCTTTTGGGTGGTGACCTAATACCCCCCGCCACACGCCCTTGCGGCGGCTTGCGGGGTATTATGTAGATGTAGATGAATACTCAAATTACAAAAGTGCCAATAACGTATACAATATAGCATTTACGATCATTTCTAGCCTGCTACTGGTGTCGAAAAAGCTACCTAATCTGTATTAATTGCCCATCAGGATCATCATTCGCCTACAATCAGCACTAGTACGCCGATCCTATGCTAATCTTTGTCTTATTCTTCATGTAAACTTTTTACATTACCAGATTTTAATTTTTTTAATTTCCCCTAAATCAAGCACCATAAATTTTACCACATTTACCATATTTACAATAATTACCACCCTCATCAAAGTCTCCGGGAATACTTTCATATTGTCAATGATAGTTTTATCACTTACAGAAGCAACATGATGGTCAGGGGAGTCGGAAGATAGAATCATAGAATTCCCGGACTTTTTCAGGTTTGTAAAAAATCCAATACACCATTCACTAAATTCTCGTAAATGCTATTGCACTTGCAGAGTTTACTTTGCATAACGCATTATTTTAGTGGTAAATATTATGTTTTATTTGTTACTGTAACACATACCTTCTGAAAAAGTTTATTCCGTAGAGTTTTGCTTGAAATAAAAAATTCAAGAAATAATCGTTCATAAAATTGAAGCCGCTTTTATATATAGTCTTCAGTGTTCCACTACTTAAAAACGCTCAAAATAACGCCAACATAAACATTTCCGAAAATATACTAAGAATTTTAATTGAAAACAAATGATAAGATCTTCTTTCACTGTATAAAAACAATATTTACCCGGAGAAATTATAAATTTTCATGACCGTTTACCTTTAAAATCTTCATCTATGCAAAATTCCCTTGTTCGTAAAAGGAAAAGTTAATGAAATACGTTTAAAATTGTACGTTTGATCCTTTGGAAAATGAATCGTTTCCAAGAAATTCCAACACTCCTCCTTTTCCTTACTTTGCACGGTCAAGGAGATTTCCCTTTTTTATGTTTTTCCAGTCCTAGAAAACCCCAATAATCATCTGCAACCGCACATCGGCAGTGATTTTTTTAGTTCTTAGGTTTATAATAAAGGATTTATAATAAAGATTTCAGTTTGGAGAAATATTCATACATACGCGGCGGGCACCACTTGTGAAGTTCCGAGCTTCAAAAGTGCCGGTGGAGGTCCTCTAGTGGCTCGAAAAGGAATAAAAACAGGTATACTCCCCTCCATAAGGGTCCCGTCTGAATGACGAGGGTTTAACGTAGTTGATAGTGCATCGCGTAAGTATTCTGCTGTGGAGATAAATAATGAGCAAAATTTCTAAAGATATTTCAGTAAAGAAAGTAATTGAAACGGTAACTCTCTCAACACGCACGGTGAAGAATTTAAGCAAACATCAATTGAAGGTCGAGAGAATCAGAATAATAATTCTAAATTATCGTAATACTAAAAACAAAAGAGCTGATACTAAACATGTACTCCTATGGTTAGATGCTGATATAGTTTTGGTAACGGAGAGCTGACTCATCGAGAATATTAAATACTGTAAATTTTTCACTTCGGGTTTCTGTATGTGCAGTCAAGGCAGGGGTAACAGGAACGGAGGAGTGTTCATGGCCACGAAAAACTCTAAAAGTGCACAAACTTTATCAGGTTAAGTGATTTTTGAGTAAAATAGAGAGAAATAACTGAGTAAAATAGAGAAAAACATGCACATATGATGCAATACACGCCTTAGATAACAAAATAATGCATCCGCAAGAACACGAAAAGTGTTATTATAGAGGGAAATTGTTTTAGGCTTTATTTTTTTAAAGTAATCCATCATGGAAGAAATAATAAAGCTTAATACATAAAATTTGATTCCACTGGATTTTTATTCTCACGACCTAGGTTTCGACACTTAGTACCAGACACTAGTTTCAGGTTCAACCTAGATGACCAATTCTAAGTCGAAGCCTAGGTGTTGAAAGCAAAAACCCAGTGGAATGAACCAAAGCGATATTATTTCTTCCATAAGCGTCCATGCATTTGAAACCAATTTAAATTTTTTCAAAGCATTTATAACCGTCGTAGGAACGCTATTTGGAAATACACGGGAAAAATACTTTACACATTGTCAGGAAAAACAATTGCACAGCGGCGTTACAAACTTTGAAAGAATATTTTTGCACGATTACTGACCCTAAGGCTTTCTGGTCACACCCTAGGAAATTGCAGGGAGATCGTCCATGCATCAATTCACTTTAAGACCACAATCATACTATGCTTACAGACAGTACCCAAAAAAGGAATGCTCTACATAATTACCTATAAATTTATTGTATAAATACGACACAAACATACCCAGTTAAGGCAAAGTTAAACATATTAGAATAATGGATGATATTATAATTACGTCTATAGATACAGCGCAGTAACACCTCCATATTAAAGCAAACAATGTCCCTTTGCCCCGGACAAAGGGACATTTCCGATAGAGTACTGAAAGAGCTCGCAACCGATTTTGCATCCTTCTTATAATAATTACTTAACAAATCGATGTTAACAGGCATAGTTTCTGTAGACTGTAAAATAGCAAACGTCATCTATCTTTAAAAGTGGGAAATTAACACAGCCCCATGAATTAACGACCAATTTCCTTAACCTTCCACTTCAGTAAAATTCTGGAAATGTCACGATGTTACTAACAATTCCATTGCTATCAACATCATGACATTTCTCGACACTTACAACCTTATTTTTGTATCTAGCCAACAATGTGGATTCAGAAATGAGAGATGATATAAAACGCAGTTTGGGATTTTTATGCCGATATCTTACAATCAGGGGAAAGGATTAAACAAGTAGATACGATTTTTATTTTAAAATGGCCTTTAATGAAATTCAACGCGTGAAGTTGGTATAAAGCTTCCGAGAGTACGGGATAAACAATGATATAATAAAATGAATTCCAAACTCCCTTACTAGATCAACTCAATACCCCGCAAGCCGCCGCAAGAGCGTGTGGCGGGGGGTGTTAGTTTAAGAAAAAAGGCATAAAAAAGCCAAAAATGTATGCAAGCCACAAACAAAACATTGTTTGCATTCATGAAAAAACCCTTAAAACTAACACACATGCAAACAACAAACATACACATGCATCTACAGATACACCTTATATCTTTGCGATGTTTAATCTTGTTCCTACTTGTAAATTATATGTTTTTACTATTTCTAGAGTGAATTTGGTTTAATTAAAATTGGCAATTTTCCACACAATAAAATTTTTAATACGACCAGTTTCGATGTAACTACATCATCTTCTGGTAACAGTCATTTCTCATTGTCTACTATATATGCTGAAATCAAGTAAGGGGAGGGTAGTGGAAAATGGGGGAAGAGGGAGGGGAGGTGGAGAGCCGCGTGGGTGACATATGAGTATATTGGAAAAAAATTTATTCTGTGGACAATTGACAAATTTTAATTTTTCATGATATTCCACCAAATCACGCCTGAAACGTCTGTTTTTATTTGAATTTGGTTTCTTACTATTACGATTTCTGATTGTTCCGGAAAAGAATGAGTATTTGAATATATCTGTATTGGAATCTCCCTTATTTTACCTTTGTGGTATGATCTACTTAAGTAGTGTGGGGATCTACCTAGTATTGTTATAATTCCTATGGTGTCATTGTTAAACTCGTTTGTTTTGAACCTTTCTAATGGCCTAAGTCTCGCTTGTTTTCTTCGTATTTCAAGTGAATCCCAGCCTAAATCCCCTAAGAGATATGTTACGCTTGTATTCCTGTCATATATATTTTTCACGAATGTAGTGGATTTTCTCTGGACTTTATCTCGTTCTTTTTGCCAGATTTTCTCCCAAGGATCCAAAATACTTGCGGCATATTCCAAATAAGGTCTAACTAGAGCAAAATATTAACTAAAATATCAACTTACTAATCTCAGACCACGAGGGTGTCACTATTTCCTTCCATCTTGAATGGCAAAAACACAAATGCACTGTTGGCAGAGGGACCCTAAAGAAGGTGGCATTCATCAAATGTTGGAATGTGTAGCGATAAATAAGTTAATAAGTTATATTTTTCTTTATTAAGAGATCAAAATAATGTGAGCAGCAATCATGTGACATCCGTCTCAAACAGCACTAACCACAAATTTGAAAAAAAATACAGAGAAAGACCGCCAAAGTTGCGAAAAATTCATACGAAAGAACACAATGCGTCATATACTATATTTGCTATCAGACCAGTGATGGAGAACCTCAAATATGGGAAGACTCAGAGCAATATTTAAATCTATTGCAAAGTTACCGACCCTGTGGCTTTGCATCTGACATAGTGTGGTTCAGCCTTCAGTTACATGAGCCGAAGAGATAATCTTCATAACAGAAGAGAAATAGACTGCCGAACGGATAGGTTCTGGCATTCGTTTTACCCGCGCACTATTCGCGGTAACAACTAAAGTGGGAAACCAAATCAAGACGAAAATGGGTAGGTACTGCATGAGTGCAATGCTACCCGAGAGTCAATTAGTGACTCTGTTGCAATTTAAGCCTTCCCTATTTATTGAGTTTCCTTACTTGTCTTCTTAGTGTAGTCTGGAATGTACTCACGAACATTATAGCAATTATAAGGTGTATGAGGGACTTTGAATGATCGATAACTGGTTTCCCCCCTTCCACGGGCCCTTTCGGCGGATCACGGCATGCCATGTGTTTGTGGAAGTGTTGGAGTAGATGTAATATGGCTGGTCACCTAACACCCCCTGCCACTCATTCTTGTCGTGGATTTCAAAGTAGTTTATTGGTATAGATGTAGATCTCAAAATCGGTGTACATAGCATAGTAGTCAAATCAAGAAAGTCCTTTTTTAAACTCAGGAAATGAGTAACATAACCTTATATATTCATTCCATAACTAGACGTAAGACTCGACGCGGAAATCACATATTTAACGTATCTATATTTGCAATACGTATTCCCACTGAGCAATAAATTGCCTCCAAATGTAAGCCTTCAGCACTTCCTGGTAAGGTATCAGAATTTCATTTGCCAAATATTTCGAGCTACTAGTACTTCGGTTATTAACTCGATTTAAATGAAGACTCGTGAACGACAGTGCCTGTTTCTCATTCCAGACGAAGAACGTGTGTGCTCGGCGACTGAAAAGAACATGAGGCAACCACATTCGGGATGCAGCAGCCCAAATCGGCCGCCAGACCTTTTCGACGGAATGATAAACTCGAATGAAGGTGGAGGAAAGCTGCATGGAGCAAGGGCGGAGCTGGAGAACAATAAAGCAAGGGCGGCCGGCTAGACGGGGACCACTTGAGAAGCACCAAGCTTCAAAAGTGCCGGTGGAGGTCCTCTTGTGACCCGAAAAGGAATAAAAACGGGTCAACTTCCCTCCTCCATAAGGGTCTCGTCTAAATGACAGCCAGTGATTTCCCGCCAGTAGTTTCAATAATGAAACGCTTTCGGCAATGTTAAAATGGTTATAAAATGGGCGCCGAGGCACGCATAACGACCTAATTCAAGAGACTCGGCAACCATTCCCATTTCCTCTGCGAAGGGGCTTTGACGGCAAGAAACGCCGAAAACACATTGGAAAAACATTTAGTTCCGCTCATAACCATTTCCAAGGGAGAGTCGAAAACATGGATATATGGAATAATAGGCCATTTATTGTAAGTGCCGTACTTCCCGGGAGCAATTAATGTCAGCAAATACATTACTCTAACTTTCCAAAATTGTCATGCTCATTTGTATTGTGAGATTATTTTTTTACATATTTCGGGATAAACTCTCCTCGATCCCTTCTTCTTGAAAAGAAATCGGGCCATCATTTTGCTCATTTTAATATCAGTTACCAAAGAAATCATTCTCGATTTCAAGATGGGTTTGCTATCAAGTTCTGCAAAACAATTGAACATACAGTGTTTAACACAGTAAGTCAGCGTTATTTCAGTGATGCAGATGACAATAATTACACAACCACGGCTTAAAAAGTATTGACGAACGATCCCACTTCTATGCCGATGATCGAACAAGAACTGTTCATTTATTTTTTCTAGAAAGTCTATGGAATGGCTTCTGCATCACACATGCCAGTAAAATGCGAATTTTACCTACCGTAAAAATTACTAAGGAGGCCGCTGGCCAAGACGATAATTTGCATGAGTGCGTGAATGCATAACGACATTCAGAAAGAGAGAACAAAGGGAAAATCTAAATTTACATAAGAATGTGTAAATATTTTATACCGACTGTAGAATCCACATTGTGGCTTTCATTCTTTTTGATTGCATGAATTTGCATACCATCGAGATAATGTTACACTCTGAAAGAAGCCTCTTTTCCCACTCTGAATGAATATCAACAACAGTTTTCCTCAAAGAGAGAGCAAAGTCGAGCGGGTATTAGAAGGAATATCTGTGTGAGTAAATACACACTGACGGTACATTAAGTGCCGAGGAAAAAGTGGGAGCGGTTTTACGGAAAGCAAACGCTGGGGAAGAGAGTCGTCATGGGACGCAAACGTCGAATGTTTCCCCTTCCCTCGGGACTCGCTCTGCTTCATCCCATTTATTTTATCATTTTGGCCCCGTTTCTGGTTTCGAGCGGGCTTAAACCCCCATCCTTCGCCGCGGGGGCGAGTCGAATCCCTCAGCCCACGGCAGGAGGGGGGCAGCGGACTTCCCTCCGTCCCCGGCCACGCGGACAATTCCCGATCACCGGAGGGAGACCCGAGTCGCGTCGGAGAGAGGAAAAGAGAGAGAGAGTAATATCGGCGAAAATACTCGCAGTTCCGCCCCACCCCTACCTCACGGCGTTCCACTCACCCTTCCCCCCAAAATTCCGCCCCAAAGATTGAAATGGAAATAAAAAAAACTTGCATTGCTGCCAGTTTGCTATCGATGAATTAGCCCGCACGAAGGCTTTTCCGGGGGGGGGGGCGAGTGGGTCGGGCGCAGGAAGGGTGGAGGATGGGCAGGAGGAGTGGACCCGCCAGATTGGGCAAAGGGTCAAAGGACGGAGGGAGGCCCGAGCTCGAGGGTGTTGCGCTCCTCCTGTCCATGTGGCGCGCGGGGGCTGCGGGGGCGGAGGGACGGGGACGGCGAGTGGGAGCAAAAGTGACTGCTCCACAAACTCCGCAGAGAGTGAGGGAAACCGATTCACTGTAACTTTCGATCGATACCGAGGAAGAAAGTGTCGGATGCTATACCAAGCCAAATGAATGCATCAAAAAGCTCATTAAAAATGCCAAAGAAAATTCAGGCGGCAATATAGTTTTAATCTCATTTACGTCTTCATTAAGCCAGCTACCACGAGGGCGTGTCGCGGGGTATGCTGGGGCATCGGAGGTTACACACTAGCATGAGTTCATTTACATATATGAACATACATTTTGCTCATATGAACAAGCACTTGTTAACATTAAGGTATGCCTATCTGCGTCATGCAATAACGCGTCTGTTTGACTTACTCATTAAATTTTAATTTTTAAGTGAAAATTATTCCTGTGATTGGGTTAGATTTTTTTATGGCCGAATATCGTGTGAGGGAAGAGTGAGGATTTGAAAATGCCGTTGACAGTTTCCATCCCTCTTCTTTCTCCCGATGATCGAGACTGCAAATATAATTTGGTATCATAATAATTCTCTGGGTGTCGCAAGCAACCGCGGATGCTTTGAACCTTTCTACAATTCTAAGCCTTAGTTGCTCTCTTCGTGAACCAAGAGCCTCCCAACCTAATTCCACCAACAGACCCGTCACGTCTATGCTCTTCTCGTAGCGATTCCTAACCACTTTAGCGAGTGGGAAGCCAGTGCGTTAGCCACCGCACCATCGCGATCCCCCTTAAAACGGGCATTGAGGGAATTGAAAAGAGGCATTAGGTATACCTGTAGACTCTATAACCGCGGAACTACTTAAAGATCTAGGAAATCGTGGGTAGGAGAATTCTTGTAGAGCAATAGGTAGAATTTATGAGGGAGGAAGTTGGCTGAAAGATTTCTTCGTATCAGCTTTATTTCCTGTTCCGAAAAAGGGAAAGGAATGCATATGTTAAGACTATAAAACAATAAGTTATCCCTCAAAATAAAAACTCTCGTTCACTCAACACTTGTTCTGCACTCTTCGTGTTGGTCTGTTAGCATTTTCGTGTACACCTTACACACAATTTGTTCAATCCGAACTTTTCCGCAACAATCGTGTAAATAGAGGTTCATCCAGCAAGAGGAAATATATCAGCCAGAGTGCTAATTATCAATCATCGATCAGATCGTTGTTCTTAGTCTACTTGCTGAGCGCTTTCATCGGTCAGTGTACCGAGTCCGTCGCTCCGTTCTTCATCATTCACATTTGTCCAGACATTTTTGAAGATTCCTCACGATTTTGATAACCTTTCTTTCACTCATTACTGTAGATCCATAAACCTGCCACAACTCGAATCACAGTACGCACCTCGCTACTTGCGGGAGCAACGATTTTCGCGGATATTGTTATCAGCATTCACCTACAGGAAAACGGCTAATAAATCAAAGCAATAACTTCAGTGGCTTCGGAAACAATTATTAAATGGCACTGCAAGCATACATCTTCGTTATGATCTGCCAATATTTGAATATAAGAAAACGACTCTTACTTTTCGAATATGCCTATTATAATACCTAAACTTGTAATCGCAGATTGGGAGGAACCTCGTAATCATAAACCTAACTCCCTCATATTCATCAAATTTCATTAAAACGCATATCTACTCGCTAGTTCGACTATGAGTTATCTCGAGAATCAGGACATTGTTGAGAAATAGCACAATTTTCATTTGAACACATCCTACGATACCCAACTTCCACTTTTTGTTCATGAATTATTGAGTCTAGAGAAAATAATAATTTATTTAACAGTTTTTCCAGATTTTAACCAAGCTTTTGATAAAATGCATGCCAAAAGGTTAGATAAAAATACCATACGCTGGGTTAACTTATTTTTAAACGATCACACATACACCCGCGTGTATATATATCTTTTTCTTACCAGAGCGGGTGTTTCGGGTGCTACGTCACGGGTCAATGTTGTCAATTGAAGACTGATGGTATTCGGAAAGTTCCTATTGTTGTAGTCGAGAACTTTGAGTGGGGAAATGATCCTTACTGATTCGGCAATGAACTTCCCTTTTCACTGTGGTCTATAATAACAATGTCCTGCGCGGCGCTAAAAGTATTCTATGGGTGACAGCGTACAAATTGGTCGTTGCGGGTTCTTATCTCAAAAATATTATATATCTATAACATTCAAATTTCATTCGTTGACTCCCAAGGAGGTGCCATCGGTCCTCCATTATTCCACCTTCACGTTAATGGCAATAACACCGTGCTTAATAGTAAACCGCCCTTACTTCAAACCTACGTAATCGTTAAAAGAGAAAATCACAGTCTTGAGAATATAGAGTTGGAAGTATAATCTAATAACTTAAATGCAATGCAGAGAAAATATGGCGCTGGACAATTGTAACTATATACACTTACAGAATTGCGTTATGTGAGTTTTGGAAAATAGCTTCACGCCCCTACACCATTGGAACCCCTCCTGAATCAATGACACCGAAATATTAAGTGTAGACTGAATTAAAGACATGAATCTACAAACTTTCTAGAATGAAACCTTAACGGAGAATTTGTTTATAAGTTAGCAAAAAAGTGGTAAATATTATTATAGTACTGGGGAAATGTGACGGAAGGGTTAAATAGAGGTTGTCTTTCAGTAGCTAGGCCTCGTTTAGCATATTCTTTTAGTTGAACGGAACATCACGACGTAGGATTGATTCATTAATTAGAAATTTAGCAATGGATAAGTGCAAGATACTTAAAATTAGTCTATGACATACTTAAAAACGTGAGTAGAGTATCTAAGAACCAATGTAGAGAGTCACTCGTGGATGAAACTTATAGATTAAATCTCTTAAATGAATTGGAAACAAGTTTCTATTGCGAAGATATAAAAGTGTAATATTTTGAAAACCTTTGAGCTAAGGTAATAGACATTTAGAGTGAGGATACTCATGAACAGATTGTAATTGGATGTATGGGACTGCCTCAGATTCTTCAATATACCTTCCGCCGCTACGGTTTCATGCAGTCGGACTTTCCCACCCTCTTTTAATTCCATCAATTTTTCCCTTCAATCTACTTACCCACCCCATTCATTTCTTAAACTGTAACCATGAATCTTGGAGATTGTTCGGGAAGACTCGGCGACACTGAGAATATATATCATTGCAGCATTATGTAATAACCGAAATCGACAATACTGTCTTCGGATAAACCCTAAATTCTTGGTCATCAACACCTTTAAGTTTCCCATACATCAATATTTTATTTCTATCCTCCATTGAGACACGACCAATGCATATTGCATGAGGAACCGAAACTTCAAAAGTTTAGAGCTCGAAAAGCTTCGGCACGGTGTATATGATCAGGGTAAGTGGTAGAACCTGCGGTCATATATTGGATGTCATTGAGCATGGAGGATGTGGGGAGTGAGAATTTGTCCAGAAATGTATCCTCCTATGTATGGACCCCGTAATCATTTCCATTTCCACGCGAGACATAGAACCAACTAAGGGCCACATGTATTCAGCTCCCCTGAGCAATTCCATAGATTACCGGTGATTTTAAAGGGGTTTAAAAGCCCTGTTGAAATAAGGTAGCCCTCGATACGCCGAACGACTCGTCGTTATGGGGTGACCACTGCATTCGTCCAACCACTCTGATTGCGTTCGGGACAAGATATAGGGCCCGCCCCCCGACGAAGGGAAAAAAGGCCGAGAGAAGGGAAGGGGGTTCGGGGGATTGAGAGATTTGGGGGCGGGGAGGAGATTCACATTGGCGGTGCGGTTGGTTTGGAGCTGTGGGAACTGCGGGCTAGAGGGGATTGATGGGAGTATGGGGAGGGGGCGACGCCGTGAGTCACCGGCATCCTCATCTCCGTCGACACGGACCGCCGTTTGGCTGCGACGTCGCTTCAGCCACAGATCCCCCCCCCAAGCGCTCCCTCCCCTCCCCACGTCAATGCGACCCCCCCTACCTGCACACTTACGACTGCATCCATCCCTCATGGAGAACAAAAGGGTGGGTCCCTGTGAGGGCGGAGACGGCAGTACGCACGGGGTGGGCTGAGGAGTCGCATGTCGGATCCCACACCATCTTCCGCCACCCCTTTCCCCGTTCTCCTTTTGCCCATCGCCGCACTCTGAATATGCCCACTCCACTTCCGAATCTTGTGAGAGGACTGGAGGGCTTTCGCATCATCGTGGGCTGTTTTTAGCGGACTTGTGCGATAGCTATGAAGCGATATAGCACAATCTTCCCACATTATTATGTGTACATTGGCATACGGTACATTGGCAAGATTACCCATTTATACAATACATTATACCAGTTTTCACCTTCCTAACAAAGACTAAATAGGTAAAGTTAGCGGTAAAATATAATAAATCCGGTACACAAAACCGGGATATTCCTATTTTCGGGCCAGGGTTTTTTAATTCCTCATTGATATTTCATATTTTTAGGGAGGCAAGGAAACATATAAAAACAAAAAGCACAATTCCTCAAAGAAAAACAGGCTCACCAACGGGCATATTAATGGATAACAGGTAAAGATTTTTTGCTAACTCTTCATTAAACAAGCGAACATTTGTCAGTTTAAACAGGTTAAAAACACACTTTCTTAGAAAGTAGTCATAGATATATCGGCTCAGACCTACGAGTCAAAGATTTCTGTGTGTGTGTGTGTATGTACATATACATAGTATATATATATAATTAGTATATATATATATATATATATATATATATATATATATATATATATATCGCACCGTTCCTATCCTTTATGATGTTGTATGCTTGCTAACCGACTGTCCCTCTTTCTTCCTGTGTTCGTCTATAGTATATCTCCTTTGGTGGGTGTAACGGCTCCCTAATGCCATCTCTTGGCTAATGAATCGGAGTACTTTGGCGCTTTATAAGATCGCAGATTTCAGTGCACATTTTCTCGACAGCTGAAGTGGTTACAGCATCCGCCCGGCAAGTGGAGAGATCCGGTGTTCAAGTCCCGGTCGAGGTAAATATTTTTACATTAGTGGTCTGCTTGATTCCGCCGTCCCCACCTCTCCTGTGTTCGTCCTTTATGTGTGTTCCTTTCCCCTTTTTATATCTACTTCTATGAGAATGAATATTTGTTCGTCGCAGGGCGGGATTTCGTGTTTTTAAAAAAACGATAAAGACAGTAATACCCGAAGTTCGGTTTAGTAGGTGATGGTAGAGCTCACCCATGTACCAAGCCCGATGGCGTGTGAATATTCACACATCAGGGTAGGGGGGCCAGTTCCTTTCCCTTTGCCGGTTATGGTTTCCAAGGAAGACCTGGTACCCGAAAAATCAAATAGCTTGGGTGGAGCTGCAGGTGCCCAGAGTGCCTTGCCCGGGAATCGAACCCGGGATCCTCCGGTCAGTACTCCAACGCTCTACCCACTGGCCCACCGCGACCCACATATATATGTATTGTTATTATTACTATTATTATTATTATTATTATTAGGTATTCTACCGTTTAAGGTAGGTTTTTGGATGGAAACAACTATCAAATAAACATCAAATAAACATTTTGTGACTCCCCACCTATCAAACTAATCTATATCAGGTCCCCCTTCATCTCCGTGTCCTTCTTACCTCCCTTCATCCCGTCCAACATCCCTATCCTGTTCCTGCCCTTACCTCGCTTGCCCAACATTCTCCCCTCTATTACCTTCTTCAACATTCCACTACCGCTCAATACGCCTTTCATCCATTTTTCCTGCCTCCATAGTATTTCTCTCAACAAAACCCCTCTCCTCACCCACCATCTCTAGTACTTCCTCATTTGTTTTCCTTTCGGTCCATTTCACCTTCTCCATTCTTCTCCACGCCCACATTTCAAAAGCCTCCAATCTACGTCTATCCTCCTGCTTCAGTGACCACCTTTCCGCACCACACATAGCTACGCTCCATATCAGAGTTTTTACGAGTCTTGTCTTAACATCCCTACTCAACGTCCCCATCATCAACTCCCTCCTCCTTGATAAAGCCTCCTTGCCTAGCGCAATTCTTCTCCTTACGTCCCTACCACTTTGACCGCATTTATCCAAAACACTTCCGAGATATGTAAACTGCTATACCTGCTCTATTCTTTCCCCGCCTATTTTAATATTTAGCTTAGCCTTTTTCTTTCTGGAAAATCGCAGAACCTTTGTTTTATTAATATTGATTCTCATCCCATATTTATCGCACTGAACCTCCAATTCACTCAGCAATGCTCGAAACCCCTAGGCTGACTGAGCAACTAATGCTTGGTCATCAGCAAACCTAACCGATTTTACGAATTCCCCTCCGACTTTCATTCCTACCTCCAGTTTTTTCCATGCCTCTTTAATCATTTCCTCCACATATACGTTGAACAGCACCGGTGACAATGGGCAACCCTACCTTACCCCTCTTCCTAACACTGCCCATCCGGACTCTCCGTTCCCCACTCGCACCTGAGCAGTCTGAGACATGTACAGGTTGCGGATCAGTCTCCTGTCCCTCCAATCCATTCCTATTTTCTGCAATACACGCATTAATTTTTCCCAATTCACTCTTTCAAACGCTTTTTCGAAATCTACAAAACAGGCAAAAACGTCCTGATTGTATTCTATATTCCTCTCGATTAGTGATCTCATTTTTGCAATGGCATCAAGCGTACCTCTTCCCTTCCTGAACCCAAACTGATCATCCCCTAAGTAATCATTTGCCTTATTCTCTATCCTTTTGTTGATGATCCTGAGAATAACTTTAGCTGCGTGGGATATCAAACTTATTGTTCTGTAATCCTCACATGATATATATATAGCCTTAACTAACACTAACACCGATCTCACAAAATCTTCCGGCCAGATTCCTTCCTCACAGATACTACGAATCAGTCCTTATAGAGCCTTCTTCCCGCATTTTCCTAAACAATTCAACAGTTCCACAGGAATGTTTTCCACCCCCACGGCCTCATTTGCTTTCATCTTCTTTAATGCCCTTCCTATTTCATCGTCGAGTATGCCTGGCCCTAAGCTATCTTCTTCTACGCCATGTTCCTTTTCTATGTCTAACCTTGGCCTAAGTTCTTTACCATACAGTGTTTCTATATATTCCTTCCATCTCTCTCGGATTTTTCCTGGTTCAACTATTATCTTACCCCACTTATATATATATATATATATATATATATATATATATATATATATATATATATATATATATCCCTCCCATGGACTACAAGCTTGTCGTGGTGGAAGGGCTTGTGTGTTCCGATGACCCCTAGAGCTGTGCTGGCGGGAGTAATAATAATTACTCCTGGAAGGGTCACCCATGCCAGATAGGTCGGAGATTAGGAGCCAGACGAATGGTAGTCCACGCAGCGTCTGTTCCTCAGTGAGGCGGCTGCAATGGCGTCTGACCCCAGTGGGGCGGCCATTAAGTGATGGTGT
>CM073779.1:89022590-89162052 GCA_037158775.1 Hetaerina titia | reverse complement strand
GGGAAGAAAATTGGCTTTTTGAACGGCAATGGAGATGAAGACAATACGTTATACAATTACTTTCTGCTTAGGTTGGTAACAGCCTCTGCATAGAAAACATAATTAATTTATTGCTATAAAACTGAAATTCATTACCCGTGCGTAGTAGGTGTGCATGTGACGTGCACCTATTGATAAAAATAAGTATAACCCAGGGAGTTAAACTTTTTCGGTATTATCTTTCCTTTCACAACTGGACTATCATAAATAAAATATTGCGAGCGGTATAATCCCTCCCGACTTTTCGACTAATTACCTTTTTTTAGCTATCCAAGTAACAATGAACTCATTACATTTGCAATGCCTATATTCTAGGCATCATTATCAAACAAATTCGTATTGTTGCAGGCCTCACTTCAAGCCCATTTTTACAAGCAGAGCAGAAGTATTCTTACAGAAATGGAATTAATGTAATTATTTCACGCAAGTTACCTCCTTTCGGTTGTTGGAAAAATGGATGGCAGCAATCAACCAGGCCATTTGCAATGCATGATAAAAGTTTGAGCTACGATAAACACCAGTATGTTACTACTAACGCCAAAAAATATCAGTTGCTCACACGCTAAGCCTCCGTGATATCCGCCAAACAATAAATAGGACGCATACATTTTCATTACGTGCGTCTGAAAAAAGTATACGCTTTTCTTCTGACCACTCCAGTAAGAACGTTGAAATTATAAAGCACGTCAATTCCAAAAAATATTATCTTCATTAATATGACTTTCATATCGTGCGCATGCCCTTAAAGAAATCGTTATTTGTCGTTGTGGGCAGTTTAAGTCCAGGAAAAGCTATCGTCGAACGGCTGTGACGGCTCGAATCTGAGGCACCCGGGGAAAACTAAGCTTATAGGGTGTCAAGTCTTCCTTCAACTATGTCACCAGAGATGGGAAGGTAAACAAGTAAACATTCATCCCCAGTTTCGGCACAACAAAGTGCAAACTATCAGACAATGGCTATTCTCAAGTAGGTAGGTAGTCTTTTGAGGCAGGGTCTCCGATTCGAAGGTCACCCTTGGAAAGGAATATGATCCTTGAGCGAAGAGAATGGTATGCTGCAGGACATTCACGTCCGCCCTTCAGCCCCACCCAGAGGAGGACACAGCTGACTCAATCCATGCACTGCTTTCCCCCCTCGATCCCTGACAAGGTTCATCGTCCGTGGAGCGGATGTGGCCATTGTAAGGCCAAGAGGTCTACGCGCGGCGAGGGGGCGATCGGGGCGAAAGAGTGGAGCCGTAAGCACAGGCTGCGCTGCTCCGACGCAACGCCGCAATCCCCCCTCCCCGGGTGGTGGCCCATTGATGACCGAGCGGGCGGTGGAGCATTCGAGGCACACCACATCCATCCCCCACACCTCGAAAACAACCTTGCTGGGTCAATTCCAATACCGCCCATTTAATGACGACATATAAAGTGTGCCACTGTGTGTAGTGCCCTTCTGAATAAACAAGCCAGAAACGGGAGTACCCAAACATAATTCGCGATCTTGCACGAGGCAAGACGCATTATCCTGCCAAATTGGCTGGTCCTAGAAGCCAGCGACGTTATTTCTGTGAAATGGAACTACACTGGAGGGATTTCAAGGTAATTGATGATAAAATAGACGATCACGGTACTTTATATCCTATGTAAATTCTTTAGTGCATTTTTCTTTTTTGGTGTTCATGATTATTTTCCGACCGTGATCTTAATCACGGTTACGCAAACAGCTTGTAACATTAATATGCGATAAATTTCTAAATACCATACATATTTTTCGCAGCTTCTCGGCTTGTGTTCCAGCTCATTGTTGTTATTTTCCCAGCGGCAGCATGGAGGTTAATGCTCTAAATTCCCTCTTCGCAATAAGAAGAACATTTTTCCATCAACTCCACAAGAACGAAAAACTATTGCTTTTCCCAATGCTTTTGATTTCGGCTGTACGGCTTGAGGATCTAAAAAATTCTTTCACGACAGGTAGAAAAAGAAAATTTTATTCGTATACCGGATACTCTCTCTTAGGAATATGAGTCTATGCAAAGAGGAATTGTGCTTATATTTCACAAAGGTTCATTTGTTTTAGCAAAAGAGTTTCCAAGTCGCTTCCAGCACTCCTAATCATACAATTATGCAGATAATCATTTCACAACGATAGAGCAGATATTTCTTCTGATATAGTTGGAGAGAATTGGATACCTTTCCGTTAAAAATGAAATGTGCCGCTTATTGTTTTTTCATAACTGTTAACCTTCCTGCTAATAAAATTTTGATGCACTGCCAATAATGGCACAACATTTGGATACTTAACGGAATGATCTGCACTAATGTAAATATCCTTGGAGTTTAACTTAAATTTGTTTCCGAGATACCGCCTGACTTCAAAAACACTAATAATTATTGTGTTTATTATTAGACCAATGCTTTCTTTAATTCGTTAAAAGTCTCATCTACGAGGAAGGAATGTAGCCGGAAGATTTTTTGAGATCAGTGTAAGTTCCTTTTCCGAAAAAGGTGAAGGCTACATCATGTGAGGAATTCAGCAAAATAAGTTTGATATCCCACGCAGCTAAAGTTATTCTCAGGATCATCAACAAAAGGATAGAGAGTAAGGCAAATGATTACTTAGGGGATGATCAGTTTCGGTTTAGGAAATGAAGAAGTACGCGTGATGCCATTGCAGTAAAGAGATCACTAATCGATAGGAATATAGAATACAATCAGGACGTTTTTGCCTGTTTTGTAGATTTCGAAAAAGCGTTTGATAGAGTGAATTAGGAAAAATTAATGCGAGTATTGCAGAAAATAGGAATGGATTGGAAGGACAGGAGACTGATCCGCAATCTGTACATGTTACACACTGCTCAGGTGCGAGTGGGGAACGGAGAGTCCGGGTGGGCAGTGTTAGGAAAAGGGGTAAGGCAAGTTTGCCCATTGCCACCGGTGCTGTTCAACGTATATGTGGAGGAAATGATTAAAGAGGCATGGGAAGAACTGGAGGCAGGAATGAAAGTCGGAACAGGAATTCGTAAATCGGTGAGGTTTGCTGATGACCAAGCATTAGTTGCTCAGTCAGCCAAGGGTTTGCAAGCATTGCTGAGTGAATTGGAAGTTCAGTGCGACAGATATGGGATGAGAATCAATATTAATAAAACAAAGGTTATGCGATTTTCCAGAAAGAAAAAGGGTAAGCTAAATATTAAAATAGGCGGGGAAAGAATAGAGCAAGTAGAGCAGTTTACATATCTCGGAAGTGTTTTGGACCAATACGGTCAAAGTGGTAGGGACGTAAGGAGAAGAATTGCGCTAGGCAAGGAGGCTCTCTCAAGGAGGAGGGAGTTGATGACGGGGACGTTGAGTAGGGATGTTAAGACAAGACTCGTAAAAACTGATATGGAGCGTAGCTATGTACGGCGCGGAAACGTAGTCGCTGAAGCAGGAGGATAGACGTAGATTGAAGGCTTTTGAAATGTGGGTGTGGAGAAGAATGGAGAAGGTGAAATGGACCGAAAGGAAAACACATGAGGAAGTACTGGAGATACGCGATATTGTGCCGTCCAAAAGTTATATATATATATATATATATATATATATATATATATATATATATATATATATATATATATATATACATATATATATATATATATATGTATATATATATGTATATATATATGTATATATATATATATATATAAATGTAGAGGAGAGGCAAATTAGAAAATATTAAGCGAGAGATGGAAAGAGGTAATATAGATGTTTTAGGTCTCTGCGAGGTGAGATGGAAGGATAGCGGGGATTACTGGAGTGACAAATATAGAGTGAAATACAGTGGCGGGGACGAGAGCCAACGAGGGGTGGCCGTAATTTTAAATAAAGTGGTAGGAGGAACCGTAGTCAACATAGAGCAAGCAACTGATAGAATTTTACTCGTAGAGATTAAAGCAGAACCGACGAACTTGATCATCGTTCAGGAATACATGCCACCGAGCAACCAAAAGGAGGAAGAAGTCGATAAGATGTACGATGAGTTAGAGGATATCATCGCGAGTGTTCCTGCAGGGAAACATTTGGTAGTGATGGGGGATTGGAATGCGACGGTAGGCGATGGAAGAGATGGGGGTGAGGTGGGGGACTATGGGTTAGGCACGAGGAATGAACGCGGGGAGAAAGCAATCGAATTCTGCAGGAGACAGCAGTTAGTCGTCACCAACACATGGTTTAGACACCACAAAAGGCGTAAAAATACATGGAAAATGCCAGGTGACTCAGAAAGGTATCAGAGAAAAAATTTTATCTCAGTCCGGGCCACGGTCTTATCTTCTCTGATCCTATCGTTGAATTTGGATAATCAATTATAATTTGGGATGCCTATGATTCCATTGATAACACATTCAAGTGTGCCTACTATTTGGAGAGAATAATTCACTATCTACTACCAATCATAAGTATCAAATAGTTTGGAAATTAATGCCATTAATATGGTCTACTGGAATATCAACCTAACTTCGCAGGATCGGAGTAAATGGGGTAGTTGGGATGACCAAACGGACGAAAGGATATGCGTTCAATTAAAATCTAGGTAACACTTGAATAGAGGGCATTAATTTCTAAATAACAATAAGCGTTTTAACTTAATGTATAATTAATCATTATGAACTTGTGTTTAAGAAGATTGTAGCTAATGTTGTCAGGCAAGACCTTGTTACTATTGCTCCAACTAATAAAATTAAGGACAATTTAAAGCCTTAATTAAGCTTTGATAGAATGGAAAAAAATGCCACACAACTTTCAAGTGAATATATTTTTGCAAAGTCTTTAGATCTTACTTTCACACCATTCAAAAAACTCTATTGTGATCAGATCTATGCATAACCTAATGAGGTAGCTTCTGAAAATGGTTTCTGAAATGGTAGTCTCAAAATATCACTTTATCTGTAACTTATGTGCTAATAATGAACATGCCCGACGTCCGGTTACGCGTTCGCTATAAAATTTCCAATGCTATTAATTTCTTATGGCGATTCTACAAACCGCACGGAATACGTAGATCGTCTAATGGTACTTTTCTCTACGGGTATAAATGTTCAATATTTTTTATACTAATGGCCTCAGTTCACCGAGATACAAATATGAAACCCACCGCGGACAGGTATGTTGTGGAGATTCTGGGCCTTTGCTAATGGTTAACAATGCTTTAAGGCAAGAATTGGCAATTTTTTTGCAATGGTCCTGACTGCCAAGTTCCGACATGTTGAAGGGACACATGGCAAAGTTTTGGCCTTTCATAGCTATTAATAGCGCATTTTACCACAGATGCATAGTGATTTCGTTCGTTATTTTAGGACTCGGATCAAAACCGTCGACGGACGGGATTAGTCCCGCGGACTGCCCACGACCACTTTACCATGACACATAAGGACGTATTGAGGTAACAGAAACACTAATATCAAAATTAAGGAAAAAAAAGAGATTCTTCGCTAGGGTTTCTCGTTGAAAACCCTCATTGGAGATTTTCTTTTTTTTATTTACTACAGATTGGTGTTTGGAAATTTCCTTAAAGTGTATTTTTTTTCTTTTTTCTGACTGATTTTATTTATTATCTTTTGTGATGTTGATTGTATTTCAGAAACCATGTTATTTTTCCAAGGCAAGTTTATTGTAACACTTGGGACTTGTGTGCCACCTGACATTTGTCTATTTGCACATGTACATTTTAATAATAATAATAAAATACTAAAACACATCCTTCGGTAATTTTCCTAGTAGACTTATATGCAAGTTTTCGAAGTCATATGTCGGGAATTTACACTTCAATTGCGGTAATACCTCTCTCCTTTAAATGGTCTAACGATTGGTTGAAAATTAAAACACCTATACAAAAGGTGAGGTATGGATTTTGCTTAACACAAATGAGGTGCTCACCCTGATTATGAATTGTTAATATTCTGGCACCCCATTTGGGGACACAAGGGGTGTGAAATTCTGAAAGGGTTGCCTTGTGCTCATTTCCTTCTTAGCTATTTCCTCCTTTCCACGTCTTCTCCTCGCAACCCTTCCCTACGAAGCCCTCCTTCAAGACCTCCAAACCTTCCCCACCGACCCGATCTTCGACTTTATCACGTCCACAATAAGTGAAATAATGAAAAATACTCGAGGGAAATACACAGGCAATTCCACTGACACTGGATTTTCTAAAGCGTGCCATTTAAACCCCTCGGGCAAATACAACGCATCCGAATATAAAGCGGTCCCAGCGATCGACGCGCCATCCGACGTCACGACATGTCATCGAAATTTGCGACTCGCGCCCCTCTACCTTATTGCTCGGTCTGATTCCCGCCGCTCACCCTTCCCCGCCCCCACTCAATCTCCGCTGCCATTAATTTCCATTCTCTCGTCTCCGACGTCGTGGCCGTCCTCCCCCTTGCCCTTCGGCCCCCCCCGCACACACAAACTTCCACCCCCGACCTCCTCCAAACCCAGCACTCATTTTCCCCGGCCCCTTTCATTATAACCACTCTCCATCTACGCGCACTGAACACCGCCCCCCTTTAAATACAACACTCGGCTCTATTTCCTCTCCCATCCGCACTACCAGCCATGTATCTTCCATCACGCTCACCCTCCCCTCTCCCCCTCCAGCCACACTCTTGCGTCATCCCGAGCCCTTCCCCCTCCCAGCCCTTTCCCCCTTGCTGCCCCATCCCCCAGACCAAGCATCCCCTTTTTCGACCGCCTTTGTGGCTCCCCTTTACACCTCCCATTCCCTCTCCCCGCAATTCTCTTCCCTCCCAACCCCACCCCCCCCAGCGGCCGCCTTCCTCTTTCTGCACCCGGCCTCTCCTCCTCCTCTCTCCCCCGACCCCATCCCACCTGGGAACCCTAACCAGCCCAGCGGTACCCCTCAAGGGGACGGGACGGCGGTGTGGGCCCTGCCGTACACTCTATACCCTCTCTCTCCCCCGCAGAGGGGCCGCCGGCCGGCCCCCGGGGGGAGGGGACGTGAGAGAAGAGTGCGCCCCTCCCATTTCCCTCTCGACCGTGCCCTCGGTGAAAACACTTTGGCCGTAAGGCGGACGACGTGAGTAGATGGCGATGGGGTGAGATGTGAGAGAGAAGTCGGGTGGGATGGATATTATCCCCCCTCCTGCACCCCCCCTCGATGGGTCTCCTAGATAAGAAGGACCCTCACGGCCGATGAGGAAACGGAGGCGACCGACCCCTCTTGCTCTGCGGACTGCGGACTTGTGGCTGGCTCCCTGCACCTTCTCGAACCAACCCTCTTTGCGCACCCACGTGGCCGCATCCCCACCCTCTCGCCCGGCAAAAACTATCGTCACACCGCTGAAGAGACTTCGCAGTGTCGAATCTGAGGAGTTTGGCGAGACATCATTACGCTCGACGCTGATCCGACAGTTCACCTGAGGCTGGGTTTCGTTTCACTGAGCCCTGAATTAATGGTTTAAATCTTTGATGCGGTATCTTACCCTTTTGCGCACGTGGTCCTATACGGTGCCACGGATAATGCACAGCCCGCTTCGTCAAGGATGCGTACTCTCCTAATGAGGAGTGGAAAGTTTCTTCGGCATACCCACTTTGAATCAATAGACCAATGAACAGCCACCCGTTTAAAACCCAACAAATATTCACGTCTAGATGTACAATGGGGGTCAGCTGGGAAATTATGCATCCGAGCCGAATTCATTTAACAACTGGTATTCTCTGAATATCGCTAGAGATTCTCGTTCCACATTAAAAACCATTTTCGGACGGTCGCTCGGTTAGTTGCGCACCACCTACTTGTTCGCAGCTCTTATTATTTTCTAGTCATTACTGAGTAAGTTTGCCAAAACCTAATTTTATAAATGAATAATTTTAATGAAACAAAACAGCAGTTTCATACTGTGTGCATTTCAATTTAGAAATTAAGGCTTAAACAAAGATTAAGTTATGTTCATTAGAAGTTTTCAGGCTTAAATTTGTGAAAATCCATTACGACTGGAGTCAAAATACCAATACATGGCAGTTTACCTATCTCGGAAGTGATTTAGACCAAAACGGTCGCATCATTAGGGACATAAGACGAAAAAATTGCCCTAGGGAAAGAATCTTTCACCAGGAGGGGCGAGATGGTAACATGGATGTCGAGTAAGTCATACAACGTGGTTTTGAAAGACGGGGCAAAGTGGTTATCGAATCGACATGACAGGCGTTAGACATTAGAGGCCTTTGAAATGTTGGCGTGGAATAGATTGGAAAATGTGAAATGGACACGAAAGAAAAAGTAACGAGGAAGTGCTAGGCATGGTGGGAGAGGGGAAGAAATTGTTGGAATAAATCCAAAGGAGGCAGGAAGGATACATACAAAGCAATGGCATACTGAAGACTGTGAGAGAGAGGATAACGTAGGGTAAGCGAGGAAGGGGAAAAAATGTGTAGGCATTTTGGATGCATTGGACGGAGTAAGCCAATATGCGGTATCAAGACGAATTATTTTTACACTCAAAAAATGTTGCCTCAATATGCGGAATTAAAGAGGGGTTTATTGTAGTGTCGGTTGGCAGGTTAAGTTTTATTTGCAAGGAAAATCCATCCAACGCCTGTCTCAACCGTTAGAATGGCATTAATAAAATAATAATCTGATGTCACTTGGTGGAATTGCTTCATGTTAAATAAGCACAACAGTCGCTTGGTTTTCCGCAACAGTTATTTTCGTGATTGGGTGCGTCGAGAATCGATCAAATCAGTGATGAAGAATTAAATGGGATTAGTCCATTTGTTCCGGAGCCATTTTTTTCATTTCGCCTTGCTTTGTGATCATCATCGAATTCCCACGGCAATCCCCATCGCCAAGGGAAAAGTTGAAAAAGGCAAGCTCGATAAGGATTGGCTGACTACAGTGGAATGCTTAACGAAAATTGATTTTCTGCCTTGATAATTCGGCTCGAGGACACCGATTTCAAAATTTTCGTACAAAAGTCAATTTCAGTTTTTGACTTTTATGAAACGTTAGTTCTGCACTAAAACATATAGCTGCAAAAAAAACAAGTTCTACATTTCCTCAAAAATATTTTCTTGTGCATGTTCAAGATTCATAATGAAATACCCTCGATTTTAACGAATAATTTTAATTAAAAAACTTATTCGCATATAAAGACTATGATAATAACAATGACATACTGACAGAATCTCCATGTGAATTTGAACCAAGGAAACTCACGTTTATCACTTCAAATAAGGTTAAATTATTATCTGTAAAGAGCCGTGAAAAATTCAACATGACGGTCACCTGTAAAAACTGCTCACATCAGTCGTTGCTCAGCTCTTGAATAATTCGCCATTTATATTAAATTTTATAAAATTCATCCTCTTCGAACTTTGTTTGTCATTAAGCGCATTTCACTTTTTCCGCTCCTTACTTTTATATGTAATTGAATGGCTTTCCAATGACTCTTAGGTGTGTGTACTAATGAATGAATGTTCAGCTTAGGAATTCGTGGACCATTTTTACCTAACGAATGTCGAATTCACTTAATTTGTTCAAAATATTGTCATGAAAAGATCCGAAATGTAAGCAATCTGAAATTTGTTTATTATTATTAGGTAATCTACCGGTTAAGGTAGGTTTTAGATGGACACAACCACCAAATAAATTCTTAGTGACTCCTAACAAAAGACAACCCAACATCACAACAGGCCTCCCTCCATCTCAATGTACTTCCTTCCTCCTTTCATACAATCCAACATCCCTATCCTTTTCCTGCCCTTTCCTCGTTTGCCTAACATTCTCCCCTCCATTACCTTCTTCAACATCCCACCTACCGATTAATATGCTTTCCATCCATTTTCCCTTCCTCCTAACGATTTCTCACAAAAAACCCTCCCCTCACCCACCTCTCCAGTACTTCCTCATTTGTTTTCCATTTGGTCAATTTCACCTTCTCCACCCATCTCCGCATCCACATTTCAAAACCCTCCAAACTACGTATACCATTCTGCTTCAGTGATCATGTTTCAGCGCCGTACTCGTATTTAACTACACCACAAACCAAAGTTGTGACGAGCCTTTTCTTAAACATCCTTACTCATCATCCCCGTCAACTGCCTCCTCCTTGCAAAAGCCTCTTTGTCTAGTGCAATTCTTCTCCTTACGTCCCTATTACTTTGACCGTGTTGGCCCAAAACACTTCCGAGATACGTAAACTGTTCCACCCGCTCCAGTTTTTTTCCCTCCTATTTTAACGTTTAACTCGGCGTTTATCTATCTAGAAAATCATAGTACCTATGCTTCATTTACTAACGCATTCTAATCCCATGTCTATTGCACTGAATTTCCAATTCACTCATCAAAGCTTGCAACCCCTTGGCTGACAAGCTTGAGGTTGGTCATCAGCAAACTTAACTGATTTTATAAATTCCTCCCCGACTTTCATTCCTACTTGCAGTTCTTTCCATGCTTCTTTCTCCATTTTCTCCACATATATGTTGAATATCGCCGGTGATAATGGACAACCATGCTTTATATCGTGCCTCAGCTTAACACTGCCAATCCAGACTCTCTCTGCACCTGAGCAGTTTGAGGCATGGACTGGTTGCGGATTAGTCCGCAATGGTAATTCGTAACCTGAAAATAGATTGGATAAATCCTTTTGCGCTGAACTTTGCATAAATGGTGTAAATGTGTCACCTATAAAGAAAATACCCAATGTTTACCCTGTACTTTTCCGTTTTCTTTCACACCCCATTAGCGATCCTAACCCTATGAAAGTTTGCCATCACAGTTACCTTTTGAGCTCTCTTTTTCTCTTTGTGGAAAAAGCATGCCGTTCTTTTTGAAATAAATCTCTTCGTGGAACGTGATCACGTGGTGTCGTCATTAGTTTTCCTGCATTAAAATCCCCTCTTTCATCTTAGAAAATATTTGGCGACTAGCTCTGTTCACACCTGGTAGAACTCCCCTTGGGCATTTATAATGAGTCCAAATCACTTCCTTTCTTATCGTTGCCCTTGCTGGAAACTCTACTTGAACCTCCTTTGCATCTTAGCTAACTTCTCAAGTGTCACCTTCCCCAATATAGGGACCAAAATATTTGCGGTTTAATATTTTCACGTTCTAAAGGGTTGGATTCAATGGAGCGATCCGTCGCCAGATATTTTTCGGATCAAGAAAACGGTCTCCATGAACCTGCTGTCATGGGCATAGCCTTCCTTCACCACAATATAATAGACATTTGTGGACTTAATTCATTAAAATTCAGGCCTTACAACAATTTTTAAATGTATCAGGGTCAATATTAAAGTATTCTCCACCAATGTGGATTGCGGATCTTGTGTAGCATCCGATAGAGAACCCATTTTACTTTTTATTTAATTGGATATTCTATTCAAATAAACCTCTTCTACTTTTTTCGTATATGTTGAGTACTCACTATTTAGTTGTAATGAACTGATTAGAAAAAAATAGCCAATAATGTTTTAAAACTCAATTTCACCAGCAAAAAAATTATCGTTCCCCTTTGTTTGGTAAACTGAATCGAAATAAAATAGAAATCTAAATATTCTTGCAAATATCGTGAATTATCTGCATAAATCAGTCCAACTAATTATAATATTTTCTATATTTTTACCACGGGCGTTTTTTATCGAGTTGTGAAAGATTGGATTTCCGCGAGGCCTTCATGCTCAATAACTTCAAGTCAACATTTTTAGCGAACTATGAGAGCGCATTTCCCTGAGCGGCATCACAAGGAGGACAGATTCAGCTGCATTCAAGTAATAAATGTTTGCAAGCATTCACTAACTAAAACACATGCATATATATGGAACATAGACGATTAATATCAATCCACCATTATAAGTACACGACAGACATTCCATTCCTATGATTCTCCATTGCGGAAAAGCGATTTTTACTACTTTAATCACAAGGCATTTAGATAGTGGTTTGGTAGACGGCAACTTAACAATAAATTCAAATTCCCAAGTTTAAATCCTTACTGGTCTGTTTGAATATACACTTATCCTTCCCCCTTCACGGGCACATCATTCCCAAGAACATCCGCTCTCCCCCCTTTAAAATCCTCCACGTTCTGAAGGGAACCAGCCCGAACCATACTAACTAATTGCGAGTCATTTGTCTGGCTCACCGCCCTCCCCCACCAAAATACCTCCCCCGCTCCTCAACACTGCGCTATATTTCGCGTAAAATCGAGCGAAAATTTATCAGTGGACCGGTGCGATAGGAATAGAATTTTATGTCAGCTTTTCGGGTGCCAGTTACGATTAAGAGGATGGTATATTGTCGATTTCTTCGCGAGAGCATAAATCTGACCCGAGGACAACAGCAGTGTGCAGGTGAAACGTCGATAAGAAGCTGGTAACGCAAAGAAATTTCCAGCCCTCATACACTGGAATTCTATGAAATCCTTCGCGAGAAACCCGAGGGGATACTCGGCAAATTGAAATGTCATCGTTCGATATCGATTCTTACTTCTCGCTGGAATTCATTGTTCCAGAATAGAAACTGATTTCCACGGAAAGCTGTGGGATATCAATGTACATATTCGTAGGCGAATAGATATTCGACGTTCCTTTTTCACCTGTAAGGAATTCTGAAGCAGCGTCCAGGTCATTGCTTTACTTTCCCGCTTTCCCAAAACCCCCCCAACAGCTACCATTCACACTCGGTCATCCCCTCGGTAGCAACTCTCTCCCCCTCCGCATTAACACGCCCTCCTGACCGACGAACCTTTGGCGGCCAACTCGTAGAGAAAAAAGTTTGTTGGGAAAATGTTTTGGGAAAAATTAGGGTCATCCAAATGGGAATCCGGTTCGAAGTTTAACATAGACGTTACCCCTCGAAGACTTTCCGCCTAGAAGTAAGCGCGTTAATTTAAAATATGTACTTTCAAAGCTCTTAACTACTGGGGAGGCCGAGACGGTCCATTGGATTTGTACGCCCAGAGTGCGGCCTTTTATTCAACCGTTTTGGCAAACATCGCCTCCTTTTTCCTCTCCTCCTCCTGAATGGCCTCTCGAGGTTTTCGTGCCGAGAAGTTTTGTGCCGGCCAGCCTTTTATGTAGTCCTCTTTTTCAACAAGTAATTACATTAGCAGTTTGAAGGGGAAGGCCTTAGCGGGACCGCACGGTCTGCAGCTTATCTCGCTCATAAGGACGCCGCCAAAGGGCCCGTTCACATTCCTTGCACGTTCACCGCCCGGCCCGCTGATGCCGGATGTCGATGTCGGCCAAGCCGATTGGCTGACAGATGCAGGACACCACTTCCAGATTAAAGCTGCACGCTACTTGCAAAATGAGATTCAATAGCCAAATCGAAGTGTATCCCCCACACAGACTTTTTTCTTGAAGACAAAACAGAAACATTATGTTCGTTGTCGTCGGCTTATTAGCTTCTCTTCTCCGTAGGATCTTTTATATTTTATCGCGGTGAATGAATAAAACCCGAAAAGTATTTCCTTTCTATTGTTTTAACTTCAACTTTGTGGAAGTTCATGTTCATTAAATAAATAAACACATTGTATACATCCACTGTTTACATACACATGTGTGTGTACATCCACAGCAACAGTGGATGTATACATTTTGTTTCTTTCTTTAATGAAGTATTTCCTTATTAATGATTTCATGATGGAGACACCTCTTACGGCTATGGCTCTGCGACACAATAAACGAGGTGTGTTCAAAACATTACGAGAGTTTTTTCATTTCGGGGGCTTGGAGAGTCCGATTGTCAAACTTTTTTTTATTATGTTGGTATACATGGCCCTGAAGTATGATAAAACTTTCAGCTGTTTTCATTGTGGACTTTGCCGTTGACAGCTACTAAGGTTAGACTTGTTTTATGAGCTCGGAGATTTTCGTTTGTTAAAAGAAATGGATCAAAGAATGTGCATCAAATTTTGCGTAAAAAATGAAATAAAGTGTGTGAAATGTTCACGAAGGCCTATGGTGAGTCTGTTATGAGTAACTCAAGAGTATACGAGTGGTATAAGCGTTTCCAAGAAGGCTGTGAAGACCTGGAAGATGATGAATGCCCTGGGCGCCCCAGCACATCAACAATCGATGAAAAAGTGAAAGAAATGATCATGAAGGATCACTAAATCACATTTAGAGAGGTCGCTGATGATGTTGGTATGTCGATTGGATCATGTCATGACTTTTTTCCATTTTTTTGGGCGTGAAACGCGTGGCAGCAAAATTCGTTCCAAAATTGTTGAATTTTGAACAAAAACAGCGGCGAATGGAAGTTGCTTAGGAGTCACTAAATGAAGTAAACGACGAAGCAGAATTGCTGAAAAGTATTATAACAGGTGACAAAACATGGGTTTATGGATATGACGTTGAAACTAAGCCTCAAGCATCCCAGTGTAGGCATGCTGGCTCGCCAAGACCGAAAAAGGCTCGACAAGTGCGGTCGAACGTGAAGGTTATGCTCACTGTGTTCCTCGATTTTAATGGTATAGTGCATCATGAATTTCTGCCGCCAGGTCTATCGGTCAATAAGAAGTACCACCTACAAGTTCAACGCCGTTTTCGAGAAGCAATCCGAAAAAAACGCCCGGATCTGTGGAAAACAATTCATGGCTTTTGCACCACGATAATGCACCAGCTTCATTGCTTATTCGTGAATTTGTGGCCAAAAATGAAATATTGTAACAATGCCCTACCCTCCATATTCGCCAGATATGGCTCCGTGTGACTTTTTCCTATTTCCAAAAATTAAGAGAACCTTGAAGAGACGTCGTTTTACAGCCGTAGATGACATTAAAATCGCATCGCTGAAAGAACATCTACATCTACATAATACCCCGCAAGCCGCCGCAAGGGCGTGTGGCGGGGGGTGTTAGGTCACCACCCAAAAAAGGAAAAAAGAAATACCGCATTACTGTAAACAGCAATACATTACTTAATGGCATGCGGGAAGGGTTTTGACACAACACACAGGAGGTTAGTGAAAGTGCATGCAATTGAGTTTAACTAATTGTTACCTAGACGCCGAGGGTGGCAAGTGGCATTTTTGTTATCTCCGAGTGAGACCCTACAGTTGTTATCCCGTATTGTCCGTGGGAAGAAGGAGTCCTTGAGTCTGCTAGTCCTGGCATCTATTTCCCGAATTTTGTACCCATGATCCAAGCGACCAATGTATGTTGGAGCGCGAATAATTTTCGAGACCTCGGTGCTGAAACATGCGGATCTGAATTTATTTAGTAAGTTTAACCTAGCATTGAGTCGTCTTTCTTCCAATGAACTAAGGGCTATCTCAAAGATCGAGTTTGAGAAGTGTTTCCGGGACAGGAATAAGTGCTGGCACAAGTGAATAATCTCCAGTGGGGACTATTTTCGAGGTGACAACGTCATTATATAAGAACAAATAAATTTTATTGTCCGAAAAATTAAAATTCTCGTTATATTTGGAACACCTTGTACATGTGTGAATGACTGGGTCCCGCCGGGCACAGTTACTGTGACCTAATGACAAAGCCAAATTCCCTGGAACCATTTTGGCGTGGAATCCGTATTATTACGAGTACAATTCAAGTTTTTCTATAGATATGTTCAAGTCTAAAAATTATCTCCTCCACCAAGGGAGTGAAAAACTTTCACTTACACATCACTTTTTCAGTACAACTTCAGTATTCACATCGCGTACAAACAATATTTTAATTAGTACAATAGTATTATAATCACTGATCAATCAAATTTATCACCCAGTGGCTGTTTGACCCTTTTTCTTAAGACTTCCAAAATTGGATTGAAAGAACCCAAGCTGCATTGATTGTTCGCCAGTTTCTGACAAAAATTTACAAATGGTAAATAGTACACGCTTGCATTGGTTTAATCCCAAAACCTGCGTTTCACACGAGTATCCCGTTCTAAACCCATTTTGACGTTTTAAGAATCTATCTCTCGTCGACCATTCCTAAATGTAGTCACCAATTCTTTATTATTTTGCAAACAACTGGCATAATACTTACCGGTCTATAATTCTTGGCTATTGTTTTATCCCCTTTCTTGAAAATTGGTGTAATATTTGCTTTTTCCAATCAGCAGGCAAGGCATCATTATTTATAGTTACTTTGAATAGATGACTCGGGGGCAATGGTATTGCGGTATAACAGAGCTTTAGAATTTCAATTGATACATTGCCCGGTGTACGTATAATAAATATACATATTTTTTTATTTATGTATGTCTATATATGTATAGCCATAAACACAGTAATCAATTCGGTCGATATAGGTCGGTTTGGTAGGTGATGGTAGAGCTCACCCATGTACCAAGCCCGACGGCGTGTGAAATTGACACATCAAGGTAGGGGGGTCAGTTCCTTTCCCTGTACCGGTTATGGTTTTCCAGGAAGATCTGGTATTCGAAAAATCACATAGCGTGGGTATACCTGAGGGTGCCCAGAGAGGCTTGCCCGGGATTCGAACCCGGGCTCTCAGCTCCAACGCTCTACGCCCTGGACTACCGCGACCCACATTTTTGTTGAGGATCGAATATATTTTAATACAATATATATTCGATCCTCATTCGAACCCGGGATCGGAGGGTCCCAGGTTCGAGTCCCGAGCAAGGCACTCTGGGCACCTATAACTCAACCCAAGCTATGTGATTTTTCGGGTACCAGATCTTCCTGGGTAATCACAGCCTGCACAGGTAAAAGAACTGCCCCCCCTTACCCTGATGTATCAATTTCTCACGCCATCGGATTTAGTACTGGGTGAACTCTACCGTCAAACCTTCTTGGCGGGTTGGTTACTGTGTTTATGGTTTAATAGCATCTACCTTTTTTCTCGAATACCCGGATTTGATAATGCCGTGAATAAATAAGTATTTTTTCACAAGATCTTCCGGAACCCATGCTCTGGTGTGCATGTGTAGTGTGCAGAAACATTAACTGACAAGAAAGTAAATGATGTTGCTCACAATAATATACGCAAGAATTTTTTATTATAGAGATTTTAACGACATTGGTCCTGTGACTGAGTTCCTATTTATTTCTGACTTTACATGATGTGACGGGCAGTTTTTCAATCTTTTGGCACCTAACCTCAAGATGAGAACTTATATAATATGCTCTCTAGAAATGGTATGATTTTCTTTGTTGATTCTTTCAGCTAATTCAGAGAACCATTTCGTCCAAGGGGGTTTGTTAGTTTTAATAGCCTACAATTATTTAATCAACCCTTAAAATACTACCTTGATCAAAAAGTTCCCGGAATTTATTCAGAAAATTAAAAATACAAGTTTATTCATCTAAATCTATATTGTCCCCTTCAAAGTAATCCCCATCGACTGCAACACACTTATGCCAGCGCTTGATCCAATCCTCGAAACATTTTTTATATTCGGTTTTTGGTATGTCCATCAGTGCTTCCTGCGATTTTTCCATTACTTCCTCTCGGCTGCTAAAACGCCTTCCCCGTAATGGTTTTTTAACTCGGTTGAACAGAAAGAAGTCACAGGGAGCCAAATCAGGTGAATTCGGTGGCTGTTGGATGGTATTTGTTGCATTTTTCGTCAAAAAATTACGAATAATGATAGCACTGTGCGACGGTCTCGACGCACTGTGCGACGATTTCTGGTCTCTTTCGGCGAATTGCTTCACGCAAACGTCTCATAACGCCCAAATAATACTCTTTGTTTACTGTCTGGCCTTCTGGAAAAAATTCATGATGCACTACACCGTTGTAATCCATGAAAACCGTCAGCATTGCCATCTTTTTTGACTGAAAACGACGTGGTTTTTTTGGTCTCGGCTCATTTGGTGAACGCCATTCACTTGCCTGATGTCTGGATTGCGTGTCGTACTCATAAACCCACGTCTCGTCTCCAGTAATGATCCTTTTGATGAATGTGGGATCGGATTCAGCCTCGCAAATCATGTCTTTTGCGACGTCAACACGGTCTCTTTTTTGCATGAAATTGAGGTCTTTTGGCACCAACTTTGCTGCTACACGACGGAAACCCAAATCATTAACCACAATGTCTTGGGCGGATCCATAGGCAATGTTCAAGTCCTCCGCTATTTCTCTGATGGTTAATTTGCGGTTATTGACCAACATTTCTTTTACTTTATCAATTTTTTCACCGACTTTCGATGTCGATGGTCTGCCACTGCGTTCATCATCTTCGATTGACTCACGACCACTTCTGAACCGCTCGTGCCACTGGTAAACGACCGTTTTTTTTAGAGAATCGTTGCCGAAACACTTTTCCAACATTTCCAACGTCCGTGCGCCACTAAATCCGTTTTTTACGCAAAATTTAATACAAGTTCGTTGTTGCAAATTTAAATCCATTTCTGCAATTGTAAAAAATCGCCAACACACACAGAGATAGATGTACTCTTGGCTACGTAACTTTTGCAAATGTCAAGTTATGACACTAAGATTTAAAGGGAATATCAACAACAGATGTACCAATTTAACAAAAAAAACAGAACTCAAATCGAAACGATGGGAGCGCCACACGGTGGTTATTCCGGGAACTTTTTGTTCAAGGTTGTATACGTCATTCATATTTTTTATTAATACCGGGGAGGTGTTTAGATTATCTTCGCGTTATCATTATTACATACACTTTCAAAATATCTGTTGAAGCCGGTGTCCTTAGTTACATTCTATACGGCTACTCCTTCAATGTCGTTTTTTAGTGTCCCAACGGTTTGTTTTAACCCAAGAGTTACTCAATAGGAGTCAGTTGGGATGGGAATCATTGGAAGAAAGACGACTCAATGCTAGGTTAAACTTACTAAATAAATTCGGATCCGCATGTTTCAGCACCGAGGTCTCGAAAATTATTCGCTCTCCAACATATATAGGTCGCTTGGATCATGGGTACAAAATTCGGGAAATAGATGCCAGGACTAGCAGACTCAAGGACTCCTTCTTCCCACGGACAATACGGGATAACAACTGTAGGGTCACACTCGGAGATAACAAAAATGCCACTTGCCACCCTCCGCGTCTAGGTAACAATTAGTTGAACTCAATTGCATGCACTTTCACTAGCCTCCTGTCTGTTGTGTCAGAACCCTTCCCGCATGCCCGAGCGTCTTAACGAACTTCATGCTCCACCCTTCCATCCCTTGTCCCTCTCCGCGGGTGTGCCCTCCTCCCACCTGCAGCGTTGGGCCAGATTCCTCACCTTGGGTGGGAGAGAGTTTTGTGTGGAACGCTCTTGTGGTGGTGGTGTTTCGCCTGGCTACTTGCTATAAACTAGCTGGCACGTTCGTGATAGGTTTCTTGCTGCATCCTAGGGTGGAATTATTTGTTGTAGGTAAGCGTATGTACTTGCATGCTTTTGGAGTGAGGATAGGTAGATGTGTGGTTGCATGCGCGTCGAATGATGGGGTGTTGCAATGAATGTGTGCACTGTTGTGGATTGGGGTTTGCATGTGTGTGTTGGTTTTGAATGCGGTGTTTCTTTTTTTCCTTTTTCTTTTTTCCTTTTTTTGGGTGGTGGCCCAACACCCCCCGCCACACGCCCTTGCGGCGGCTTGCGGGGTATTATGTAGATGTAGATGTAGGAGTCCAAAATGCATTCGAGTTTTCAGCATTTAATTCTCACAATATGTTTGTCCTCAATCTTTTTAAAGGAGAGCGAAACATATTTGGGTTTCTGATTAGAAACTGTCACCCTAATTTCAACTCAAAACGATTTGTTAGTAGACTTGGCTGCGCCTGTGAACGGGATATGTAATTTCCTGTTTTACTACGGTCCGCCTCGCTTGTACGCTTGCCCAGTTGTCCACATTCAAATCCCCAGTCAAGAACTATTCGAGTATATCATTCGTGAATCTATTACTACACCCTGAGATGTTGGGTCACTTCGGGTAGGCAGAAGACTGAACAACTTATTTTTTGTATTTCTTCGTAATAGCATAGTACATCTTCCATTACTCGCTTCTTATAAGGTGACCTTGGCCCACATCTGTAAATCTTTCTCTCCATAGTTCCTTGAGCCATAGTTTTCGGAAAACTATCGTGCCTCAGGATGTCTCCAATTCGTTAACTTCTTCTTTCGAGTTTCATAAGCTTCTTTCTCCTCGCGCTCTTTGAGGGCATTCTTCATTTTTTACCGAGTCCATACAATGCCTTTTCATCGTTATTCGATAGGACCACATTTCCATCGCCTCCAATTTTCTTTTCTCCACTACTCCTATCGTCCACATCCACAGCAGTCTCACGTCTGCAATCAGGTTACGAATGGTCTACTCGCATAGTCACGTGCTGCAACTGAGAGAGACGCGGTTTGGTTCGGTCGAGTGGGCTGCACATTTGGCAGGTTCCTAGGCAGATTTTCAAGGGACGAGCCCGACCAGAAGGAATTGTCCAAATCAAAAAAAATACCGTATTACTTCGTATCATAAATGGAAAAAAATAATCACCAGGAATGATCTGAATAATTGTTTTAATAGAAGCAAGACCTTTATCTGGTGCATTATGCACAAGTATGCACTTAAAAATCCATCTATATTCAAAAGTTTTTTTTTCCATTTTCCGCAGTACAGCGTTCGGTTACAGACCAAACCAATCCCGTTGACCCTAAATGAATGAATGTCACCCTGATTTCATATCTTATTGGAAAAGCAAAATCGTCTCAGAGAAAGAGAAACTGGTCTCCCTCCCCTGATTCACGATTTGACGCAAATAGATTGGCAGAATTTGGTAGCGAGCTTCATCGTTACCTAAGTAATCAACCTTTCCATAAATCACCAAGCTCCGCTTACAGTAGTTTTGGGTACACATCATTAAAATATTGAAATGTTTTTAACTTTCTCTTGCGCAACTCTACTGCTGCATTTTTCAGGACAATGCAATAGTGTTAAATTGACAGTTGTTCTTGTGAATGTTTCTACAATTGGTTTGAATATTTTAATTTTCAAAACCTCGATTAATGCAAAGTTTTTGTGTTTTTAAATTACTTTTCTTATAAAAACTCCCCATTAATTTAAACAACTTCCTGGTGTTAATGCATTGATATGCTCTTTTGTATTACAATATGACAGCATCATTTTTACTCGTTTTTTTATTTTGCATGCTTTGTAGTGAATTACAAACTTCTTTTTTTTAGACCTAAAAATAATTTCCTTGAATTAAAAATTTTACTCCCTTGCTATCGCCAAATTAAATATTTATCATCGATTTACCCCAGCATTTAAATGTTAGTACTCACTGGTCCTGTTGGACTGTATTTTTCGGACATTTAATTTTGAAAATTTAGGTACTTTTTAGGCATTTTCTCCGTCAAATTTAGAGACGTTGTAAAAAAATAAAAGGAATAATGATGTAAAAGTGTGTAAATGTTTAGTTAAGTTTTAATAGTGGCCAAATTTTTTAACAATTAAAACATTTTTTAAACCAAAACTTTACCAAAAAATTTCAATGATTCGTTTTTAAAATTGCCTTTGGCCACATCAGTTTTAACCTTCTTACCGTATCTCTACAAACGATAATTTATTCTGTTTATTTTCGTGTGGAAGCTCCCGAAACACGTATCAATACAGAGGCTTACGATGCACATTCAGCAACGGAAAAGAAAGCACGTTTCTTTGCCTCAAAGGGAGCATAAGCTGCATCTAGCTCCTCCCCTTTTCTCAGCCTAATTTTCGTTTGATCGCGCCACAATGCGGAAGGTATTTGCTGAAGGAGAGAGAGACGACCTCGAGGGCGATGAATTGAGCGACTCCCCTCCCGTACGTCCTCCGAAAGTTTCTACCTCGAGTCGAACTAAACTCCTTAGGAGTCAATGGCTCTCGACGGACATCAAGGCAATCGACGAATTCAAAATTGTCAAATCGAGGTGGAAGAATGACTTCTCTGTCCAATTCCAAGAAACTCTTGACCATACCGGGACGACGGTTACAACTAGGGCCATAAAGAGCGATTTTCATGCGATAAGATGGATTTCCTATTTTTAAAAGTGGTGACAAGGAGGACCCCAGCAATTACAGACCCATTTCTCTCTCTTCTATATGTTGCAAAATTTTAGAGCACATAATTGTCAGTTCCATAATGAGACATCTTGATAACATTAACTTTTTAAGTGACAATCAACACGGATTCAGAAAAACCCGCTCATGCGAGACCCAATTAGGATTGTTCACACATGACTTACTTTTATCGGGTGAAAGTGGTAGGCAAGTGGATGCGATCTTTTTAGACTTTCAAAAGGCATTTGATAAGGTTCCGCAGGGTAAACTCATCCATAAATTAAAGGGCGTAGGTATACACAAAGGGGCAATAAATTGGGTTGAAGACTTCCTTTCAGACCGGGAACAGAGGGTAGTCCTTGACGGCGCTAGTTCTACCAGCGTACGAGTAACCTCGGGGGTTCCTCAGGGAAGTGTTATCGGACCGTTACTATTCTTGATTTTTGTTAACGATTTGAACCGCGAAGTGCAAAGTAAGATAAGGATGTTCGCGGATGACACAGTAATTTATCGGGAGATATCTGGGGATGAGGATCGTTTAATTCTAGTACGTGATTTAAATAGCATTAATGAATGGTGTTCAAAATGGGGATTGCCTTTAAATCTTAATAAATGTTCCCTGGTAAATTTCTTTAAAAGATCCACGGGATTCGTTTACAAATTAGCTGGAGTTGACCTTGAAGTAGTTGATACGGTGAAATACCTAGGTGTTACATTCACTAAAGACTTAACTTGGGGGACCCATATACGTAAAGTCTGCGGGCAAGCATATAAAAAATTAGGATTTATTAGACGCATTGTCGGCAGAAGTGACTCCAAGGTCAAGGAACGTTGTTATCACGCTCTTGTAAGGCCCCATTTAGAATATGCATGTAGCGTATGGGATCCGTGTGAAAAAGGCCTCATTCGGGAAATTGAGAAGGTCCAACGACGGGCAGCTCGTCTCGTGGAAAACTGTTACGATAAAACGAAAAGCGTCACTGAAATGCTTATGGAGTTGGGATGGGAATCATTGGAAGAAAGACGACTCAATGCTAGGTTAGACTTACTAAATAAATTCAGATCCGCATGTTTCGGCACCGAGATCTCGAAAATTATTCGCGCTCCAACATTCATAGGTCGCTTGGATCATGTGTACAAAATTCGGGAAATAGATGCCAGGACTAGCAGACTCAAGGACTCCTTCTTCCCACGGACAATACGGGATAACAACTGTAGGGTCACACTCGGAGATAACAAAAATGCCACTTGCCACCCTCGGCGTCTAGGTAAGTATTAGTTAAACTCACATGCACTTTCACTAACCTCCTGTGTGTTGTGTTAAAACCCTTCCCGCATGCCCGCATTGGAATGCCATTAAGTAATGTATTGCTGTTTACAGTATTGTTTTCTCTGCTTTTGGTACCCTAAATTTCCCCTTCCATCCCTTGTCCCTCTCCGCGGGTGTGCCCTCCTCCCACCTGCAGCGTTGGGCCAGATTCCTCACCTTGGGTGGGAGAGAGTTTTGTGTGGAACGCTCTTGTGGTGGTGGTGTTTCGCCTGGCTACTTGCTATAAACTAGCTGGCACGTTCGTGATAGGTTTCTTGCTGCATCCTAGGGTGGAATTATTTGTTGTAGGTAAGCGTATGTACTTGCATGCTTGTGGAGTGAAGGGAGGTAGATGTGTGGTTGCATGCGCGTGGAATGATGGGATATTACGATGAATGTGTGCACTGCTGTGGATTGGGGTTTGCATGTGTGTGTTGGTTTTGAATGCGGTATTTCTTTTTTCATTTTTTGGGTGGTGACCTAACACCCCCCGCCACACGCCCTTGCGGCGGCTTGCGGGGTATTATGTAGATGTAGATGAAGATGCCTTCAAGATATGAAATGGCCACTCAGAACCTCCAATATGCCATGCGATGAAAAATAAGCAGGGTGGACATCATTGGGCACCTCAGTTATTCTCATAGGGGAAGCATGTGTTGCGCTAAACTAAGTGGCTTCTAAAGTTCATTCTCCCGTTCGACCAACGGGCCCCACTTTCTGGTATGAGCGAAAGTTCCCCTTTGTTCGATAGGGGTAAATAATAATTCATAAAATTTGAGTAATCTTAGGAGATGATCAGGGCGAAATTTATCGAATCTCTGTAAATAATCTTAGCCTTACGCTATTTCCGAAAATATCGTTTATTCAGCGAATATATTTAAAAATATATATTTCCTCTATTTTAATGGAAACGGAAGGTTAAAAAAAAGTTTCAATCGAAATTCAACCAAAATTAACGATCACATTTGACAACACCTTAAGGTGACCGTATTTTCAACTTATCTACATCTACATAATACCCCGCAAGCCGCCGCAAGGGCGTGTGGCGGGGGGTGTTAGGCCACCACCCAAAAAAAGGAAAAAAGAAAAAGGAAAAAAGAAACACCGCATTCAAAACTTATGCAATTATACAAACAACAATGATAATATAACTTCCAATATTCCAAATATTTCGTAAAATAAACCAAACCTTTTGATTTCCTCCAGTCTTCCTAAGTAATCTTACTTCCCCACTCATCTGCCGTCAGATACATAAACACACGGAAACCAACAGCCATAATATTTTTTCTCCGTACCTATAATTTTTAGTGATGAACAATAATTTCTGATAAAAGATTAAACTCCATAAAATAGAAAGTTTGTTTTTGTACTCCTCCTGTTTTAGTGTGTTTGAGCATGTGCCAACTAATCAACCAAACGTGAAATCTTCCAAATAACACAATTATCTCGATGGTCATGATCACCTTTAATTAAATGGCCACTAACTAAATGAGGAAATACTTCCGCAGAAATACAGAACCGCAAAATAGTGAAAGGGTTTATAAAATTGAATCAACTTACCTCCCAGCAACTGAATTTTCTGTAGCCCTCTCTTCCAGGTAACCATGTTGCGCTCCTGAACTTCTTCTATCACACCGAAACACTTTCCGCTTTTGCACTTTTGGAAGCATGTGCGGAGGTGAGTATCACACACGTTATTCAATTAAAATCAAATACACATGAAGCCTACCACCACTCACCGAACGAATAATGAATTCAACAAAATGTTCACAATTTCTTCTCCATGTAGGAACAATAAATTATTTTTATATTTCATATTTCAAGCTAATAGTGCTATTTTAAGCCGTTTTTCCTTTTTTAATGAAGTAAGACAGAAACGTTGTACCCTTTGATGCGCTAAGGCTGAAAGTGAAATGAAGAATACATCACATGACAAAGAATAAGTAAGCCCTCCAGAGCTGCCAATCCTAGTTTCAGAACATCCGATAACATAATTGGTGGAAAACCTTCGAATTTGCTTCTAATGGGGTACGTGGGAATAAGGTAAAATGGACTAGTCCTTTCGCTCGGAACGGAATAATTGCGCCTTATCCACTTCAGTTGGTACCATTTATTACGAAATATACGAGCGCAGCATCATAACTTGATGATTTAGAAGGTTCAATTCAAATCAGTAACTTATGCTGCCATACCCTAAAGTTATTTTCTCAGGTGGAGTAAATCTTTCTGAATGTTTCAAAATAACAAACTATAGCGCAAAATAGAATATGAGAAATGAATTGACAATAAATCTGTCAAAAAATGACAGAATAAATGGGAAATTCGTACAAATTGAACGCTCAAGGTTAGAAAGAATGAAAAGAATAGTTTTATTTAAAAATACCGTCCTTAACGTACAGTAAATACGAAGCAAACACTTCCTTCGGGACACCCAATTCTCGCTATCCTCTTGGACAAGAGGTCTTGTGTGTGTGAGTGACCAAAATGACCCAATGGCGCTGACTAGCGGTAGGGAAAGCGCGGCCCACGGTAGGTGTACCCCACTCCCCTTTCGCATACCTCATACTCCTCCTCACACTACCTCCCGCCCCATATCGGTGATTACCACTAAATTCTTCCCTTTGGATCCTACCACCCACCCACGTGCCTACGCCGCTGCTGGGTCCCACGTGGATCCTGTGTTGACACCTCGCCGAAGGTCGTTCATTGATAACAAGTAAGTCACCAGAAGGTTATGGCTTTGATTGTGCCCACTTCATTACAATATAAAAATCTAGCCTTAAGACACTACTCAAATGTGGCGGCGATGTTTACCAATTGCAATAAACTCCACTCTAATTATTTATTCATCAATCTAACCATGATTTGTTACTGGTAGATTTTCTTCGAAAGATCCTTTCTTTTGAAGTTAAATAAATATTAAACTGGATGCACGAAAGGCAACACGGCCACAGAGGAGAATTTTCTCCGTTAACCTTTCACGAAGCAACCACGGCATTTAACACCGAGAAATTGCAAATGTTCTCTCTCTATTAACTCATGAATAAAATGATAAACATTTATGGAGTTTTGACAGATTCATGGCTGCATTTTACCCGACTGGTTTTCACTGGGAAAACACTTTTACCGGTCAAAGGGAGTGATCTGGAGCATAGGAATATCTGAAGCTCGCAGGGTAGAAAAAATCCTCTTTCGAACTAGGCATCGCAAAATATGAAATTAAGAATGGTCATTGGAAATAAATTCGATCATCTGACTCTTTGATCAACCTTCACACTGCATATCTACCAATCTCATTTGAAGAGATCCCAATAATTGTGCACAACCGGAGAGAACGAACTATAATTCACTCGCGGTAATGCCCACTCCTCCCACAGACAGGGAGAGAAAGATTCCACTGACTGCAAAGAATATAATTTATGATTTCTTTCAGCTGGCATCATCGGAAGCGACCAACCTGATCCGTTTCATGTGAGAGTGTCAAAATGTTTTCCGCTGCCAGTAAAATCAAAGAATGTCCCCGTCTCACCATCCCATATTTAGGGTCAACAGGAGCACTGGGCTTCAATATTATGATAGGTAATTTATAGCTAGAGAAGGATGTACATTCTGTTTTATCCTACCTGATCTGACGTTAGTATTTATTTGCACAAAATTATTATCAGAATCCGTATCCGCTCATGTAAACCTGTGCGAATTTATAACGCTCTTCCTAAATCTTTGCCTAACCATTATATAGTACTTGTATATCTAATATATCTCTGAATCCCCGGTTGTTTTCCACTTATACCGACGTCTATTGTATTATTTCAATCAAGTTTTTCTTATGATTAAACCATTTCTCTGGCAGGACTCTATTCGTTTTCCCCTGTAGTTATTCCTTGGTATATTTACTCTATCCTCAACCTTACTCCCATCTATTCCTTCGCTTACCATCGCGTTCCAATTCCCCTACCCCGTAAAATGTTTCCTTCCAGGGACGCCTGCAATTTTTTCCTCTAATTAACATACCTTGTTGTACGCATATACTCTGTCTATTCCTTTATCCTGAAGATCAACTGTGTGCAGGGCTAATGATGACTAAGTTCCTTGACTCAGCTTTTACTGCTACTAGTAGTTGGTCTGACAACTAACCACTCTTTTCGCACTCATGCAGTGAAGAAAGTAGAATGAGAAGCACTATCTAAACCCTATGCTTTCACTCAAAATTGAGCTACCTGCAGAGCACTTCGCAAAATGGCATTGCACAGAATACGTTTGGTAGAATTAATTAGCGCATTAGAGAAGACAAGAGTAAATGGAAGTGATTGATGACTTATCCGTAACCTGTATTGTCTCAGACTTCTCAGGCGTGTGTGGCGGATGGAGGGTTGGGATGGACATTGTTAGGGAGAGGAGTTAGACAGGGGTCATCTACATCTACATCTACATAAATACCCTGCGAGCCACCAAAAAGGTGTGGCAGGGGGTGTAGCACCATGAGGGAAGGGTAAGGGTTGAGGGGGTTGGGGGTTAGGTGAGGAAAGGTGGGGGGAACCTGTAAGAAAAAATATATGCATATATACATATTCAAATATATATATATGCACACACACACACACACACACACACACACACACATATATATATATATATATATATATATATATATATATATATATTAATTCACTGATAAGTCATAACAAACACAGAAACCAAAACACAAAAGAGGAAAAACTCACTGGTTCTCGAATTTTCGGTGGTCCCACCACCTTTCTCAAGAGGAATTAGGAACAGAACTGAGGCAGAGGAGGGCCCGAAAGCAGTGGTAGGAAGGAGAAGGGGAGATGGGGGAAAAGAGGGGAAAAGAGGAGAAAAGAAAGGAAAAGGAGGGAAAAAAGGGGGGAAGGCATTCGAGGTGAGGAGTTTGGAGGGGTAGTGTATGGCGCGGGAATTTTAAAAAAGGTGGGGATGATATGGAAGTTGTTGGGGGCGGAGGGGGATGAAATTATATGCATAAAGGGGGCAATTAATGTCTAATATTAATACCTGGGCGATTCCAGGAATCCAAGAGCCAGATGAAAGCTAGCTCTAATGTTTTGAGTTTCAGTGGAGGGTCTGGGTGTGGGAGGGATGCTAAGACGGATACTTTAAAACATTGGTCAAAGGCAGCGTTGTGTTCGGAGGCATGTTTGGGGATTGGGAGCATACCAATAAGGGAGGAATTGTTGCATGAGGCTCTATGATTATTGATTCTAATATTGAGGGGTGTGGTACACTGTCCAATGTAAAAGGCAGGGCAAAGTTGGCACTTGAGTAGGTAGACAACATTGCTGGAGGTACACGAGGAGTAGGGAATAGGTGGGAGAGAGTTAAAGAGCGGGTGGGAGAGGGATGGGATTCTGGTTAGGAAAATAGGACATGTTTTGCATCTAGGTTTATTGCAGGGTCTGGGAGTGATTTTGGAACGGGGCGAGGATTTAAGAAGTGGATTGGTAGATTTTAGAAGATCTGATAGATTGGCGGGGCGTTTGAAAGTGACAGAGGGGCATTTGGGGAAAAGGTTGGTGGTGGAATTGTGGTTTTTGAGGATAGGATAGAGGTCCTTTAGGATAGAACGCAGAGATTCTAGACCAGGGAGAAACGTGGTACAAATTGAAAGAGGGTGGTTTTTCGCGGTGGTGGAAGGTCTGGGAGTGTAAGTATGCCTACGGATCCTCTTATTCAGGAGGGATTCAGGATATCCTCGTTTGAGGAGGGAATGGTGTAAATTTATGAGGAAATTGTCTAGGGAGTCAGGGTCATTGCAAATTCTGTGACCCCTTATGGAAAGGGAATAAGGAATGGAACGTTTGGTGTGGTATGGGTGACAGCTGCTAAAATGTAAGTATTAAAATATACATATATATACACATACATACACACATATCCTCGCGCAGTCCCTAACCTGTACGTTAATACTTATTGTAATGAACTATGTTCTGGGGAATTTCGGCTACAAGCATTCTGGTCCCTTATCGTTCTTGGAAAAAATGACATTTTAAACCTGTCAGTCTTGCAGTCTATCTCTCTAGTCATATTCGTGATCCCTTCGACCGTAATACGTTGGGGTTCGTATTATACCCTTGATGTCATCGGAAAAGGGCCCATCTTTAAATGTTTTTAATAAGTTTAATCTATATTGTAAACGCCGCTGTGTAAGAGAATCCCAACCTAAATTGTCTAGAAAAGTGGATACGCTGCTGAGTTGGTCATAACAATGTTTGACAAATCTAGCCCCCCTCCGCTGAACTCGATCTAATTCCGAAACCAAATTTATATTTTGAGGATCCCATATACTGGCAGCATACTCTAGGTGGGGCCTGACCAAGGCAAGGAAACATCGTTCTTTCACCTTTTCGTCGCATTTACCTAGCACTCTTTTCACAAATCCCAATTTTTTATTAGCACGACCGCATATTTCTCGTATGTGTTTTCCCCAGGGCAGATCGTGAGTAATTGTTACACCCAAGTATTTAAAGGAATCTACCCTCGCGAATTTGGTTTGTTTCACTTTGTAACTATAAGGGATGGAATTATTCTTTTCCCAAAAATGTATTGAAAATGTATTGAAAATGTATTAAAAATGTAATGAAACATCGGCGAAAAGACGGAGCTTGCTATTAACTACGGTACTGAGGTCATTTATGTAAATAAGGAAAAGGAGGGGACCTATGACACTTACTTGTGGTACACCCGACGTGACCTTGACAGTATCGGATGATACACCGTCCAGGACGACTGGGTGCTTACTATCACCAAAGCTTACCGATGTATACGTGCAGAAAATGGTAAAAGAGGCATGGGAAGAACTGGATGCAGAAATGAAAGTCAGTGGTCAATTTATAAAATAATTTAGAGTTGCGGATGGTCAAACTTTAGCTTCTCAGTCGGCCAAGGGGGATTCAATTATTAATGAGCTGATTAGAAAACCATTGCGAGGAAGAATTATGAAATATTCTTTATCAATTAATTACTGACACGCCAAATAAAACATTCTACTCTAGCAATCAGCACCCTAATAATGTTTATAAAATACCTTTACCTGTCAATAAATAAATCGGCATGGAAGAATACGATTTTTTTGTTTCCCCTAGCAATTATAATGATTCCACCTTGAAAGGAAGACAAAAAGCTATTTTTCAATGGGAGACTAGAAACCATTATCATTCCCTGGAGCGGGAGGTGCTAAAAATCTTGCACTAATCTTGGTAACTATATTTATGACAGACGCATTCTTTTCTTATTTTACTGCATTTTCTTGCAAGATGACAGTCCAAATTAGATGCTCTTGTTTTTACTAAATAATGCATTGCGATTCTATCAATTGGTTGCAAGAGTTAATTACTTCTAAAAACACAGCTACAAACATTTTGAGCACAAAACCATGCGATTTCCCGTTTTAACAAACAAATGTCATAAATGGGTGAGCGCTTATTTAACCCTGATTTTGCAAAAGCCATAAAAGAACACCGGTGATATCCATAATTGTATAACTTTAATCCAACAACTTATATGTTCCAAGTTGATAACGAAGCGGTTGAAAATTGAATCTGAAGGACATTTGAAAGCATACACTGGGCGAATAAACAAAAATATTTTCCGTTAAAGCTTTCTCCGTAGTGAAGTGGCCCTCCATACCCTCCACCCCCACCCTTCAACCATTCCCCAATAACAGCGAATGGCCGACGGAGTGCCATGGTAACTTAAAACTGTGTGAGCCGCCTTCTTTGACTCTTCCACTTTAAAAGGCTGCTCTTTCACTTTAGCTGGTCACACACTGTTTGGGCACATCGTGCCGCAATCCTTGTATCTGAGGAGGGAAATGACGACTGTAGAAGAACGAACTACAGGACTCGATGCCTCCTCTCCCCCATTATTTCACAAAAACTTTCATTCACCAAACACTCGTCACAGAGATATACCCCTAAATAAGTCCATTCATCACTAACGATACCGTTTCATTTAGCTCATATAAAGACAGTATCAACGCTTCGCAGTAATGTGCGATATTCCATCCTCTCTCTCTCTCTCTCTCATGGGTTGGAGAATCCCGTAAATCCCATAAGCGAGAGCGTTGAGGTATTCATGCCTATAGGCGCCCATTGTAAGCTAAAATAAGCTAATATGAGTGGTCTTCTTTTTCCGGTACAATGGATTCCCTGGAGACTCTTGCTGATCCTAACAAATCAATTTGTTGGTGTCCTAGCTTATTGGAATGCATCACAAATTGTCTTTGAACGAAGTGCAAAGGATAGCAATAAAATCAGCCGCTTGGCACAGACCTTCGCGCTTTTTCCAAATTAGTTGTCCTTATTAATTCAGGTGAAAAATCCTAACGCGTTCTCTTCTGGAGAGGATCGGAATAAAACCCGATATACATTTTAAATATTGACGTGCTTGTCATATTCAGATAGACATATAATATTCAGGCTTAATAGAAATATTCAGGCTTGGGACCCAAAGATTTAAAGTTTAAATTAATTAGCCTAAAAAATCATAGGGAGTTGATTTTTGAAAAAATAAAAGATGAAAGTGTTAAAAATATTCTTAAATTAAGACAATATCTAATTCTTATTAATGCTCCGATAATTCCGTATTTGACAACGCAAATGCTGGAAAAAAATTGGGAGTGTTTGCATAGCTAATCTCTGTGTCGTAAATTAACTATATTACTAACTACACATAAACCCCATGTCATACAACGTTCATTTTCTAGATTTCTATTGTAATATTTCAAGGAGTTTGTGCCTTATTCCAAATCCTGATGATATTCCTAATCCGATTTTCGGGTAGGCTAGTGCCCTAACAGGATTCGGTATAGTATAACAATCGTATTTCTAAAAGAGATATGGTATCCTTTGCATTATATTTGCATGAACAAATGATTTTACAGTCTCCTGAGAGGACCCACGGCACCAATTTTACAGTTTTATGTCATGAATTTGAAAGGAAAAAAAACTAAAGAGGATCTTGCATGAAATGTGTGCACCAAATGACAGACAAGCGTGAGAGCGAAGGTTCTCGATGGCATGAGTCAATAGGGGAGTTGAAAAGGGGAACTGAAAAATGACAATCCCAGGATTTCAGCACGATTGATTATAATATTTCGAAAATTGTGAATGGTAAAATCAGATACGAAATATCTGCCCGAAATATCCGTGGGCCAAAATTGGCACTCATTTGTCCTTTAGTTGCTTGCTATGGTGTTGCATGTCAATGGCATGATCCGCAATAATTATGCCATCAGCGATTTCTATCCATCTGAATTATTTGAAAAAGACGGTGCCCTAACTCAATGCTTACGCCATTCAGATCCACCTCATTACTCATAGTATTTTCCCACAAATCTTATGTGGGAAAATCAATCAAATGTCGTGACATATATTAATTCAAAAGCAGAATCAAACAAGAACATTTCTTCCTGGTTACTGTTACCGGGTGGCTGGGTTAACTTGGCGTTTTTTTACTTTAATGTGCTTTCATCGGACCTCGTTTCCAGAGGAAATATGTTGGGATCTGTGAACTTAACCATGGTTAATAACTAAATTTCATAATACCACATACTTTGTATGACTCCTCCCCTTAGGCAGGCAAGCGGGATTAAGGAATATCGTAAAATTGAATCTTCGCTTTAAGTTTAAACGGATTAAAATGACGCTGAACTTTATTGTTTGCAGGGGAGTGACATGGGACGTTTGTACATTTCTTTTCCTGAGTCTTGGGCGTGCAACCCTCGCAAACGTTTGAACAATATGAAGAAGGGAAGAGGATGAAAAGGAAGGGAAAGGGGCTGCAAATCCATAAAGGGCTGGGGCGGAGGTTAAAAGATCGACCATGCGTAATAGTGTTGAATGGAGGTCTGGCGGTGAAATGGGATGGGAGGTTGGTCTGAGTCGCAAAGAGACGCAACGCCGCTTGGAGTGGGGGTTTAGCGGGGGGTGGGGTTGGAGTGGGAGGAGCGACAGGGTGTGGAAAGGGCGAAAGGGGGGGGGGCAGAGAATGGAAGGAGAGGCAGAAGGAGGATCTGGAGGGATGGCAGCTGGCAGGGGAAGGTAGCGGAGTGAAGGAACCGAACAGTCTCGATTGTTGTTTCCAACAGAATCCTACCCCTCCCTTCTCTCTTTGGTTATGTCTCTATAGCCCGTCCTCGCAACCATTTTATCTCACCTAGGGCAGGCACTACACCTTTCCCCATGGGTGCCAGAGCCACGGCAATGGCTACGTGACCGGTTTTACAGGACCCCAGTGAACCCCCGGCCCTCTGTGTCGCGGTCAACCGACCGTTGGTTTCTGTGGCGGCCTTGTCCCTCCCTTCCCTCGCTCCACCGGCATCGGTGGGCACCGTTCACCAGGCCAGGGGCATTAATCTCTTTCGGGCATCACATACGCCGGAATGAAAAACAAGGTGCTTCCCCTCGGTAGCAATGCGATTTCTTCACGTGGGCATCGGTTGCATTCTCATAAAGAGAATGGGACATCTGTGTCGAACAGGCTTGGAAAAAGGCAATTTTGCGGCCAAGTCGCTTTGCCACTTCCGCGTGGGCCCGCCGAAGGGATTGACGAGTGCCGAAGTGGTTGATAAATATTTTTTCTCTGGCTGTGAGAGACAAAAGAAGCTTCGCAAATGTTTGAGTGTTTCAGGAATGAAGAGGAAATGCAAACGTAGGAGTGCGGTGACCAAAAAAAAACTTTTTCCGGTAAAAAGTTCTTTCTGTAGATATTACGCATTCCTAGAAATCATTCAGGGGGCTTTAGCGATTTTTTAAGGTATTTATCCTGAAATGATAAATACCTTAAAGGATCCTGAAGGATCTTTCTCTTCATAAGATATTGTGAGTCGATGCCATATATTGTATTTCTCTTCGTCCACTAAAGAAGAGGAATATCGATGTAGATTTGATTAGGGTGGATTCTTTATTTAGTTGGGATGAATGTACGTAGAAAAACGTTAATTTGAGTAATGTTTTATGAAAATGTTCGTTAAAATAATATAACTCTGTAAGAAAGCAAACTTAGAGAAGCCTAGAACCGGAGTTAAACGGGAATAGAGAGGTGCGGTGGCTAATGTACCGGCTTCCTACCCATAGCGCCCAGGTTTGAATCCTTGAGGCTTCAGATCTTTTTCAGCGGTGTCACGATCCTTACTTGAGGTGCTTTGTGGAGGGCACTTTAACTGAATACCTCATCCGTCGAATGGGACGTTAAATTGTGAATCCCCTTACCTTTCGTAAAGAGTAAGCTAATGCTTACGTCGGGTGTCTCTCCACCCTTCTTCCAGCCCCATCCATTGATTAACAGTGTGCATGATGCCAATACACGGAGAAAATATCTCTATTTAATACCTAAACACAGGACAGAAATCTATAGTAACTCTTTCCACATTACAGCCTGTAGACTTTGGAACTCCTTACCTACTGACATTAAGAATTGCCGCTCACTTAAAATATTCAAGAAAAAACTCACTAAAGAGCTCCTGCTCAAACAAAACAACTCCTAGCAAATTTCCTCCTTACCGTAATTCTTCTCATTCTTCTACACAGGAACCTGACCACCTTTATTTCTTACGTTCTTCCTTTCTTTTGAACTCTTAACGACTCAAAAGTAATTTCTTATTTCATCAAGTATTTCAAAAGTAATCTTTATTTTATTATTATTTTTATCATTATTTTTTAATTTATTTATTTTTCTTTTATTATTATTATATTAATTATTTATTTTATGTTATTTATGTTTCCCTCATGTATCTTGTTTTTCTTTAATGTTAATATATTTTGTTCAAATTTATTTCTGATGTATCAACTATCGCTTTGTTTACACTTGTATATGCTATTAATATCTCTTGTAATTGTGTTTACCATCTCTATTTTATTATTTGTATTCTCGTTCATGTTTGCTATGTTCTTTATAACATTATCTGACGATGGGTTAAATGGAAGAGGGGACCTGAAGGTCTCAATTTCGCCCCGAATAAAGACGTTTATCTATCTATCTATCTATCCATCTCTAATGGCGCAAATGACCTCGGCTGTCGATCTCCTCCCATAAATCTAATAATCTGAACTAATAACATACGGACTCTGAACTTATCACATACGAAGTACCTCAAACTATACTTTGGAAAATTTGGAAGAAAAACAAACAAAACTTTACAATAAGCAAAGGTAAATCAATGGAAACGATAGATGAAATATGGAATAATTAAAAAGGGAGAACAAAAATAGTAGACGAGATAACAGTAGTTGAAATAGTAAAAATAATAAGGAAGGCCCAATTTAGAAGGGATGAGAGATTTTAACATTTGAAGGATGAAATAGAAAAATGAGATCGTCGAATTGGAAAGGAGCACGTACATAAGGTTCAATTAGAATATAGTTTTAAATACTAAAACAATACACGCAGTCGTTGTGGCAAGAATGGTACTAGAAAGACATGGACAAATGAAATGAAGTAAAAAAAACAAAAATGTAGAAAGCAAAGTAAAACCAAAATAAAAGATTAGACCGGAAATATGTCGATGTTCCTAACGAAAAGAAATTAGGAGTGAGTGAATGAGAGGATATACGTGGGGTGTTTCTACTCAGCAGCAATGTGGTTTCCTCACATGGGCATTGGTTTCATTCTCATAAAGAGAATGCGGCATCAGGGCCGAACAGGCTTGGCAAGTGGCACTACCCTATGGTGAATAATTAGGTAAGGGAGAGAGGCCGCGTGATGCGAGAGAAATACGGTCGAGAGCTTTAATGGATTGGAATCTAGAGCAGACCTGGATGTCTTTGTTTTCATCGTTGATTTTGGTAAGGCTTAGAACAGATTAATGAAGGCATAGCACGTGATTCACATTAACAGACCAACTCTTGTTATTCTCATGTTAAACAACATTATATATTATATATAAATATACATATACACACAGATACATACATAGTATTGCCTTCGGAATATATATACATATTATTATTATTATATGTATATATATATTATTATTAGTATTCGACCGGTTCTGGTAGGTTTTGGATGAACACAACTACCAAATAAATATTTTGTGATTCCTAACAAAAGGACCCCCAAAATTCGTGATCCTTGTCCTTTTCCCATTAACGTCCATTCCCATTCCTATAACCTTTTTCGGCTTTCGAAATCCCTTTTTAATATATTCCCATTTTTCGTCGATAGTACTCAGCTCTTTTCCGTCATTCATGATTTTCTCTACAGCCGGCTGATACTTCTTCCTTGTCAATTCATTTAATACTTTCACGTTCCATTTCCTAGCCCACCGCCCCTGCCTTATCTTTTTGAAACGGACGGAACATTTCATAACAACTAAATTGTGGTCAGAGTCTGCATCCGCTCGTGGGAAACTGTGCGAATTTATCACACTATTCCTAAACCTGTGCCTAACCATAACATAATCTGATTGATACCTTTCTGAGTCACTTGGCATTTTCCTTGTACATTTTCTTACATACATACATATACCTACACATTTCTTGCATACATACGTATACCTACTCCTTTTCTGGTGCCTAAACAAAGTGTTGGTGATGACTAGCCCCTGTCTCCTGCAGAACTCAATTGCTTTCTCCCTGGTCTCATTCCTCGTGCCTAAACCGCAGTCCCCCACCTCATCACTATCTCTTCCTTCGCCTATCGTCGCATTCCAATCCGCCATCACTATCAAATGTTTTCCTGCAGGAACACGCGCGATTATGTCCTCCAACTGATCGAATATCCTATCGACTTCTTCCTCTCTATGATTACTTGGTGGCATGTATACCTGAACAATGGCTAAGTTTGTCGGTTCAGCTTTTATCTCACCAAAGTTTTGATATGGAGCGTAGTTATGTACGGCGCGGAAACATGGTCATTGAAGCAGGATGATAGGCATAGGTTGGAAGTTTGTGAAGCATGGGTATGGAGAAGGATGGGACAGGTGAACTGGATTGTAAGGAAAACAAAAGAGGAAGTGCTAGGTGTGGTGGGAAGGAAGAGTCGATTGCTAGGAGAAATGAAAAAGAGGCCGGAGAGATGGATGCAGAGCCTTTTCGTTGGCAATGGAATGTATAGAAGACCATGATAGAGGGAAGAATGTTAGGAAAATGAGGAATAGGTAGGAATAGGATAGGGATTTCGGACGGAATGAAGGAAGAAAGGAAGTATTCGGAATTGAAGGGTAGTTGTAATTTTGGATGTCAGGTTATGTTTTGTTGAAAGATAAGGGAGCTGTCACTCTACCGTTTGACAGCTTGTGTTCTGCAAAAACCTACCTTAATCGTTAGATTACCTGCAGAGTCAATTATGTAAGAAATGGGCATGGTTTTATTGTGACGCGACAATGCATGGCAGCGCAGTAAAACCGGTCGGGAAATGTGGTGGGAGGTCTGCCCTTCGAATCGGCTGCCAGTTTGCTCTGAGCAGTCGGAGAGGAAAGACGTGCCTCCACGTGAAGTGTGTTTTTCGGCTTTGTAACACGACGCGATGGAGCACCCTGCCACACGCCACATACCCCCAGCTACACGTCCTTCATCGTTACCAATTTCCTGACCTGTAGCACCAACCACCATTCAGTCCCGACTTGGTTCCGTGCGACTTTTTTTGTTTCCCCGACTGAAGAGAGAGCTGAGAGGAAATCATTGGGAGACCATGGAAAACAACCAGAAGCATGTTACAAAGTTCCTGGGAGACATTCCCGGCGAGGCGTGCCTCCCAGGCGTGGCAGACACGTCTCCGCAAGTGTATTGATGCAGGGGGAGAGTATTTTGACGTATTTTAAGCATTTGTACAACTACGATCAATAAATCTATTTTTCCCAGAGAATGCGCTTTACTTTTACAGTGAGCCCTGTATAAGAATAAAATAATAATAATATTTATTATTAAAAGATAGATACACGTACACCTACGTTGATCAGCTTGAATTCCAATACATGGGAATTGGCGATTATTTTCTTAAAGGGAAAATTCCGCATGCGCACTAGCTTCAATGATTTAAAATGCTGTTTCCTTATAAATGAGTCGATTCCCAGTAATGCTATGAAAAGTAGACTCATGAAAAAAGTCAAATGAGTGAATTCTAAATCATCGAGGAAAGACTGAGCTGAGCTGCACAGTTACAGATTTTCGTTCAATGCTGCTGTCCGTTTCCTATATTAGCTAGACAGACTCACTGTGAACTAAATTCGAAAAGCAAGGAGGGCAAAGCCAAAGATGAAGCTCGAACCAAAAAATCAAGAAAATGCCCATCGAAAATCAAAGTCATGCTCTTGGTTTCCTTTGATGTCGAAGGTGTTGTTCGTTTTTTTTTGTCCGAGGCCTTCTTCAGGTCAGACTCTGATCCTCTCCTATTTCCTATCCCCTTTCCTTATATCTATTTCTATGTGAATGAATATTTGTTCGCCGCATTACGGGATTTTGTGTTTAAATGTGTATTTGGTCAATGTGGCTCGTCTCTTCTTCTGGTTATGCGTGTCATGAAACGCACTGTTCCTATCTTCTATGATGTTGCATGATTACTAACCTCTATTTTCCTTTCCTCCTATTTGTGTCGTCTATTTCTCCTTTGGTGGGGGTAACAGCTCCCTAACGCGATCTCTTGGCCAAGGAATCGGAGCACTTGGGCGCTTTATAAGATCGCAGATCTCAGTGTAAATTAGATTTGCTTGATAGCTCAGGTGGTTAGAGCATCCGCCCGCCCAGTGTTCAAGTCCCGGTCGAAGAAATACTTTACCGTTAGTGGTCTGCTTGATTCCGCCTTCCCCACCTCTTCTGTGTTCGTCCTTTATGTGTGCCTATCCCCTTTCCTTATATCTATTTCTATGTGAATGCATATTTGTTCGCAGTATGGGGGGATTTTGTGTTTGTATGGAAGACATGAAATATGGTAAGCAAGGAGCAGAAATGGGAGAGTGTAAGTAATTTAGACCACCTACTTAGATGGTGAACTAAGGGAATTTGAAAGTCACTTAGTTCCTCGTATAGGGAACTGGGGAATATCCCCATTTGTAGTTAGAGGAGATAAAACAAGTTAGATTGATGGGTACTAGTGACTTAAATTTTCTTATCTGCAGTTTTTTATGTCTAAACTGAAAATGCTGATTCATCTTATAATTATCGTTGAAAGGTACCACACTGAATGGGTTTATCATAGTAGCATACAAATGTAGTGTTTATGTCAAATCAAAATTTAACAAAAGCACCTGGTGATAACTGTGCATAATTTTGAACTTCTAGAGTATAGAGTAACATTGTAGTTCATTAGTAGTTGAGGGGAGCCAGCAAAGATGGTCCTGCAACATTAGAAGGCCAAGAGTTCCTAACTCAGGGATACTATTTGGATGATTTTCTCAATACCTGCCTTGTTACAAAATATCTACTCCCCCTGCTACATGCCCCAATGGAAATGTATAGTCTCCTTTGGTAGCTCATTTTTTTTATCACATCCCTGTGGTACTTAACCAAATATGAAAAAGTTTAAATTTATTACTCCAATGCACTCACAAAAAAAAACAGAAAAAGATGTAAGTATATTCTGCCCAAACACATTCATATATTATTGTAAAGAGTGCAGGAGTACCTTAGTGAGCATAGGATGCAGCCATTAACAAGATTGAGTACTTGTGCTCAAATCCACTCTGCAGACAGAGTTTTATCTAGTTTTGGTGATTTTTGATCATCATTAGATACCTCCTGAAAAACTACAGATGATACTGGGAAAGGAATTGCCACCACACCCTTAAAATGTGTTCATTTCAGAAAGTGCAGGGCTTTATATGAACTCTACCTTCATTAATGGCACTAATCCGTGGGTTAAATGCTGTAGTTTGAATAAAGTTCTCAATACTCAATACATAAGTGATAGGGATTAGGGGACATGTTGCACCACAATATGCATCCTTGGAAAAGATTCATCTTTATATCAATGAGCTGCAAAATCTGTCCATAGCAGATATCAAAAGTGACCATCATTCTTATTATCGTCATTTAATAAAATGCCATCTTAAAATGCAAAAAGCTAAGGAAAACAATGAAGAGCCCATTGCAGTTATTTGGATTGAGGAAACCTGAGCCAAAGATGGCATCCTGGCAAGGACTAGAGAATTAGCTCTAAATTGTAACAACATCAGATCAAAAATGGCAGGATAATTAACAGTAGAATATTGGAATACATGTAAATTTTAAGAATTAAGTTTGGGCAAAAATATGACAAAATGTTAAAAAATGAAACCAGTTATATGGCTAACCAGAAAAGCTACATAAGAACTGATAAAGTACCAGTATTTTAGGTACATGCATAAATAAAAGTTGTAGCAGTTAGGGAAATGGCACAGCTTTAATGTATCTAGAGTAAATGTTAAATGGGAATAGAAATTGCAGGCTGATATATGTGTTGGAGGTGAAAAACTGAACATTTGGAAAGAATATTCATAGTATTTTGTTACAAAGATAAATGTTAGTACTTCAGCTAGAAGAAGAGGTTACCTCCCAACCATGTATGAGTGCATTTCACATGCTTGATGGATTTCTTAGAAGGTTTGCCTTATAAATATATCAAAATAATCCTATAGCTAATGATGATGACCATGTTCACTATGTTTTATAGTTCATACTGATACCTACTAATACTTTGTATATGTATTTTATTTGTAGGTGAGCTTTATCCTCTCCTATAAATCTGATCCTCAGGTTTATAATGTGGATCGGTAGCATTACAGAAAAATGTCAATAAGTTAGCAATATCACCTGATGTTTTTAATCACGGGTTCGATTCCCGCAAGGGTGGGATTTTTTCCAACTAGGGCTTGGGTGTTTGTATTGTTGTTACTGTTGTGTTGTCATTGTTGTCCGATATAAAGGCCAAAAAGTGCTGTTTTCGGGCCATAACAAAAATAAATAAATAAATAATTAAATAAACTATGAAACGATAGTCATGAAAATAAATACATAAGGGCTGTCATGAACCTATCGAGCCATACAATTTTTTTGAAAAAAACAACATAACTGGAACAATGAGGCCTTAGTCCCCTTCCATTTTCTTTCCTTTGGCCCTAACACACTTATCCCATCATCTCTTCCACTTTTAAAAATAATCAATTAAATCCTTTTTTAGAATAGTTGCCAGCTGTAGCTGGTGGCCATTCTAAAAAAGTTCACCAGCATTACATTCTCCTTTATCTCGTAAACCAACTCTTGGGAAGACTGGGCTTTTGTTTCAGAGTGCTAGCCATAGACCCATGACTCATCTCCAGTCATCACATTTTTTAGAAAACCTGGGTCATCTTTTGTGGCTTGAAGCAAGTCCCTTGCAACTGCAGCAAGAAATTCTTGGCATTAATGAGATAAAAGAGAATGCAAGGAGGCAGCTGATGACTATTCCAAAAAAGGACTTCGCCAATTGTTTTGAAAAGTGGATGGGATGGTGGGATAATTTTGTGAGGTCCAAGGGGATTACTTCAAAAGGGTTTAAGGCTGCATTTTTCTAGGCAGGCTAATTTTAGTAAGTAGGCTATTTAGGCTAGATATTGCATGGCTGGATCCTTTCTGGACAGATCTATTGTGGACTTTAGGGACACAGTGTTTTTCCAGTTTTTGACTCATATGAGATTTTTCAAGAACTTTTGACCAATTTTTTGCTTGTTGTTCATAATAATGACTTATTTTCACAGTTGATTGAGACTCAAATTAAAACATTAACACTCATTTTCCCTTTTGCGAGGTGAATTTCAATTTATCCAAATTCTTTGGAAGCCTTGCATAATATAAGCTCATACAATGTCCATATTCTTGAAGTAAATAGCAATAATAATCATTTGTTGAATAAAATAGTAAAATATGAGAGCATCAATCCCAATTTTTTCTATTTGTGATGGTACTTATTCACTGTTGTTTGTAGAGCAATTATAAAACAGAGAATATGGAGAGACCAACCACATTTATTGCTTTCTTTGATTCAATGAGAGATTTTTGCACCATGATCTGGAATATAATTTTATGAATTCTAAAAATACAGATATAACTACAATGATTAGAGATTGACATTTGCTCTATATAGATTGTAATAACCAAGAGGATTGTTTTCCCAGAAATACTTTCTGATAGGTTCATAACTTAGGACAAGTCAGGTTAAGGAGTTCTAAAACCAGTATGAAATATATAATGATGAGACCAATGAAAATACAAAACCAAAAGTAAATTCATAATAAAAATATTATTTCCCATCAAGAGTAATTTCATGGATGAAATAGAACAGAAAGGTTTGTGAAAATTGTCTTTTTGTTCTTTTAGAGTATCATCATTTCAATCACTTGATGTTTATTCTTTATATTGCTATAGAACACTAACTTCATAGAATTTGTTCACATTACAACTGCAAGTATGTGCGCAAGCAGCATTTCAAATCATTTTTGTTTCTCAAGATTTTACACTTGAAATTTTACAATGAGAGACTGTTTGAAATATTACAAAACAAACAACCAAATAAAGCTAAGTAAAGCACTGGTAGCAAATTAAATGTTTGATAAGAGACGACAAGGTGTGCGTGCATATGTGTTCATTGGTATACAATCCAATGGCTCTGTTTGAACTTCAAAATTAGTACTTGACTTGGAAGAAATACCCCTAGCAAAATAGTGCTTGTATATGATTGGAGAGTAATTTTCCTTGTTTTAAAAAGAAAGTAACACATCTAAAGATGCATTGGACTGAATATTTCTCAGGAAAGAAATTATTAGCTGAGCCAGGGTTCTGATATGTCATTCCCATATGAATTAATTAAAAACTATTATTCCTAGGACTTAGTTAGATGATATATATGTGGGTCAATTTACACTCAAAATTAATGTCAATGCCTTGCTTTTATTTTTATTAGTAAAGTTGATTAATGTAACTTTGGGGCATTCATTTAAAAGAATGTCCTGACACCAAGAAAGTAATGGCTGTAATACAGCAATACTGTGAGCCATCAATTTTGTTACCAAGGAAAATTAGAACATTATATTCATGTTATCTGTATTTAAAATGGGGCTGGAGTCAGGAATAAAACCAATCTTAGGTAGCATATCATTAATAAATCACTGAAGGAGACCTTTCCAAGAGCAGACCACCAAGGAATACCTAATGCAGTCACATTTTGAGGTGATAGGCATTCAGGATCCACCTGAACAGCTTTGACTAGCTGTGTGGAGTTACTTACGTCAGATCCAATACAGTCAAATGAAGCTTTTAAAAACAATAATTTTTTGTTGGGCAAATGGCAACATATGGGGTAAAAAGCATTGAAAAAAATTAAAATAGGTCCCATCATTCTTCCCATTAGTGTGCTGCTCTTGTATATTTCCAACCACCAGAAGTATTATATATCTCAGGAGACCAGCCTATCCTTTCTGAAAACATTATGTATGGGGAATAGTACTTGGTATGTCTCCTAGTAATCCATGATACCAAAAGCCTCATGCCATTCAAATAATTTTGAAAAAAAATATTGAATTGATAAGTGAAAGAAAGACTATAAAGAAAATAAGCTAAAACCCCTCTATATTTATTTAAAGGAATAATCCTAACAGTCCTTAGAGATGTGAAGTTTCTTAGTCTGTGGACACAAGGATTAGGAACAAAAGGGTATATTCTTGTTGCTTTCTGCAGCAGTCACCAGAGTATAAAAATAGGGAGACAGAGAATCATTTTGACAGGGATGAGGATGTTTAGGAATTCATTCTTTCCAGTTTTATATTTGAACCCAGGCTTTGGTTTGATAATTTTAATGCATGCTCTGTGCAAAAGAAGAGAAATAAGCAATTTGAAATTGGGAAAGAAGAAATAAAACAAAATAATGGCACTGGTAGCAGTGTTTAAAGAATATACACCATGATTGAAAGAATCCATAAAAACAGAGTTGAACAGTAATAGTGTTAATAATTTTTCCTAATGGATTAATTATCTGTAGTTTTGTATGAGGCCTGTTGTTAATTTTTTAATGTTAACAAGGTTCTAATGAGGGCAAGAGTTTCATCAATATGGATACTGGGGAATGATTTTATTGTCCAAAGAAGTAATGATTTCTGAGTGTTCAAGTGTTAAACCTTTAAATTAAAAGGTCAGTTCTGCAGAATTTTTGATGGAAAATTTAATAGAGGAACCTAATATAACAGGTGCTGATATTATCTAATGTACTAAGGAGCAGTTCAATGAGTTTATCACATAAACTATACCTGTCTTTGCTAGCCAGATGGAGAAGGTTCTCACCTGCTAATTCAAAGTTTCCTAGTTCAAGTATGATCTTTATCAACAGCATTTGTCAACTCAGGTGTTACAGCCCATGGGGAATCTGATGACAAGCCAAAGACTTAGTGGGATTATAGGGGGTGCATGAATCACCAGATGTGCCCGTTTAACAAAAAAGGTCACAATGGGTAATTAGTTTTACAGATTTTGAGAAGACAATAGAGTTTTGGAACAAAGACTCTGGATGTTAAGGGAGAGCTTTAATTTTGGTTTTACCATGGGTTGACAAACAGTGTACCTAATTTTATTTTCATTTGACCCAAATCCAAGGTTCCTTTCAAATAATTGTTCTTATGTTGCTTATCCACCAATTTTGAATAATAAGTAATGATTCATAAATGGGCATTGTATGGTTTTTCTATTTAAATCAGAATAGGGGGAATAGTCACATTCAAGAAGCTATGCCAACAAAAGCATTGGTTACTGCCACATCAATATAATGCTAGAACTCTTTAATCGCTCTTTAATAGGCTTAGAAAAACCAGTTGCTAAGTATCATGGCATCTTTCATCAACCTCTTATTATATTTCACCCCAATCTTAGCAATATACAACCATTTACTTTTCCACAAATATAGCAAACTCTGTTCTTTGGAGTTTTATAAAATCCTTAAAAAAAGCATGATTTTAATTGATCTGTAACTCTTTATGGGTTAGCTTTAACAGTAAAATTCTGAAGTACAGGAATTTTTTAACTTTTAAAATATATGGTTTACTAAAAGCCTACATTAGCATTAATAATGATTTATTTAAGTAAATTCTGATATTCAGTTAATCAAACAATGTGATACTCAGGGCCAATGATTAAAATTGATGTAATTGAATACACACTATCTTAAACTGAATCAAATATTTTTATCTGCAAAAATCTCTCAAATCATCCAAAACCCATCATTTAATGTTACATCCCTATGAGTATTAGAACTAATTACTTTTAACTGATATTCTACAGGATTGCCAATTTTAGCATGCATATTTGCATTATTAGCATACAATTATCTCAGTTTTATAGGTTAGATAATGTAAATCCTTATGCTAATAGCACATCTGACATCACTAACTGCAAATTTGAGCTAATAACATCAAATCAATCATCTTTATGGCTATTGAATTGAAGGTTTTTCAAAAATATCAGTCTGCTATAGAATTGACATTTCTGCAATTTCACTGCAGGAAACTTTAGCTTGCATCTAACCTTAAACTAACTGGAAAATTTATGAATATGCCGTGCATGTGCAAAATACTTTGTTTGCTAGGTACAGAGGATTTGAATTGGTATGCAGTTATCCTAACCATAGACTTCAAATCAAAAGATTGTTTTGATATTTTAGGACACTAATCAGTTAGCATTAAGCTCCATGTGAGGAGCTTAAGCACCCTAACGAAGAGTAGATACTACAGATTTGTATACAGAGCCTGTTCATAAAATAGCAGTCTTTTTTTTTTACTTTTCAGTTCAAAAGACATAATCAACAAATTGTTTCTGCCTCAAGAGCAGATAGTGAACAGTAATGTTTGTGTGAACATTCTCAAATGACTGAGGAAAAAGTGTGATACATCAGAAAGGAGATCTTTGTCAAGGAGAGGCTGCACAATGACAATGGACCATCCTACAATGCCTTCATTATGACTGAGTACATGGCCAAGCACAAGATGACAATGCTGCCTCAGTCACCACCCTACAGTCCTGATGTGACACCACCAGAATTCTTTTTAGTCCCAAGAATAAAAAGTGACTTGAAGGACAACCATTTTGGAATACTGGATTTCATCAAAGAGGCCATGACAAGGTGCATTAACAAGAAGGTTCCCATCAAGGTCTTCAAGAAACATACTGTGACTAGCTTAGCCACTGACATCAATTTGCTCATGCATAAGAGTGCTAGTTTGAATAATTTATTAATTTGTACTTTGATCAGCAATAATTTTTTTGCCCAGATTTATTCTACTTATTTTGGGAAGGACCATGTACATGTCTTGGTTTAAGTGATCTGAGTTTTAGTACCAATAATGAAAGTAGAGATGAAAAGTTATTTGAATTGAATCTAAATAACTATGGTGTATACACATATAAATTATGAAGTGCACACCTATAACTTGCATTCATCATATCCAAAGTGGTCAATGTGTACCTTCAAAAAATTTGAAGCATATTAAACCAACATTTATTTTAACATGTAGCCCTGGGATTCAGATAAATGAATGGCTTGACGTTTTCTTCAGTGCTGTGTAGGACAGAAAGTGTTACTTGATCAAATAAAAAATCAAACCAAAATGCATATGAGAGCAGGCATCAACATCTCAATATATGGTTACCTGCTATTGCTTTTGACACAAACAAGTAAGCTCAACTACATTCAAGAATGTGGCAACATTATTGAATTTAATTCAGCTTATATGTTTAATTATGTAAATATTTAGCTATGCACCATGTGCAAGAGTGATAGTGGATCACCCCCATAAAATAAACATGCCAATTAGGTAATTTATGCCACCTTCCAAAAAATTGAATCATCCACTATGTATTGGCTTAAATATAAATAATGGTCATATTAGGTAATTCACACCACCAAAGAACTCAAAAATGTCACAAAACTTGTTGCATAGGTGCTGGTAAAGAATAATAACAACAAAGAACCAAATGAATATTGGCTCCATGAAAAGTGTCCAAACATACATTCTTTTAGTATATCATGGAAAAGAAAGTTAAGTTTAACTTAGAGGACAGTAGAAATATTCTACTAGGGGCATATTTTTTAGAAAATAAAATCATGGCTTGAACCTCTTATACTAATGAAATTAAGCCAACAGAAATTAGTTTTTATATGGTAGAAGGATGGAGATATTTGTTGGGGAAAATTCAAATTCAAAGGCAGGTACCAGTAGAAGGTATATGAGAGGCAGGTAACAGTAGTTTTTAGGGGAGGCAACCGGCAGCTGAGATCACTTGCACCATTGGGGGTGGACAGCAAAGGATGAAAGGTAAACCCAGCATCAGCATTAACCTACTCTTAAAGAAATGCACCCAGGAGTCCACAGCTTAACGTCCTCTCCAACGGACGGCTCACTCAAGGTGCCCTCCACAAAGCACCTCAACTAGGGTTCAGGATACCACTGAAAAATATTTGCCGCCAGGATTCAAACCCAGGCTCTCTGGGTGGGAAGTAAGTATATTAGCCACTTCACCATCCCACTCTCCTTGAGAGGTAGGTTAAAGATGTTAATGGAGAAGAGAATGCTGAGACTGCAAGTTAGAGGGAGGAAAAAAATAGCTATTTTGAATGAAATTAAGGGAGGTTTCAGGTAAGTAGTGCTAAAGATGGAATTAATGTAATATTGATCACAATAAAGCAAAAGTAATGAGATTCTCAACACATATGAAAGCTAAGTTAAATATAAAGTATGAGGGAGTAAGTCAGAACATGTGAAAATGCTATTAAATAAGGGCATTATTTTGGAGAAAATTTTGTGTAATTACTAGGATAGCAAGAGAAGAATGCACTAAGAATTTGCATTGAGGATGGTTTGAAAACTCATACCTATGTTAAGATTAACATAAAGAAAAGAAATAACATTTTTTAGCCCTCGTGCCTATACTAGGCATGGAGATATGGCAAAGGTTTTGCTGTTGAAATATTGTCAATAGATATGTTTGGTGGTTTTCAGAGAGGTGATTTTCTGGTATAGGAATAATTACTAAGATTTTCTTTCAATGATTGGTGTAGGTTCTTTCTCATGTTAGGAGGCTCTTATTACAGATCTTAGTTGTGCTCATAATGATTATTAATGGCTAAATACATTAAGGGGATGGAAGCACTTTGTATAACTAGTGGGTTTCAGGAAGATGAAATACTTTTTAACTTTGTTTTGCATGTTTTTCTCTCAATAAATCTTTTTTCCAGATTTATTAGTGCTATGCTATTCTATAGTTTTTTTCCAACAAAGTGGGAGTTGTAAGCTAGCTTTCTCATAGGCTAAGTTCAGCTTACTCAATTTTTAATTATGAAATTTAATAGAGGAGCGGTAAAGTTCAAGAAAACTTGAAGAAGGGGCAATGTCATATGTGCATGACAATATGTGACATATGAGATACATCAGGGGGACACAAGATTACTCAGTGAAATGTACAGAGAAATAACAGAGGATTCTTCTTTCAACAATATTTGCAGGGGAGACCATTTTATTAAAAAATAGGAATTATTGTTTAGTTATATAGTTTTAATAGTTGTACATAGTTAAATTATTATACAGTTTTATCAATGGTTATGGTTGAGTATGGGGTTGAGTAAGAAACTTGAAAATAATTTTTGTGACTATGGAATCTTTTAAAGAGGATAGTTCCAGAAAATGCAAGCAAAAAGCAAAGAGAAGAAGCAGAAAAGCAAAGTGGTTTGATTTATAAAAACGTCCAGAAAATTTAATAAATATTTACTGATAACAGGAGATCAACCTTTGGTGGTGAAGAATTAGACTCAGTAGAACATTGGAAGATATAGATACTATTCCCCAATTTTTTAAAGGGAAAAATCATAGATCAAATACGATGAAAGGAATGGAAAAAATAACTCTGCAATTCCACAAGTCACAATTTATTAACACATGACCATGGTTTTGCTGCCATGCAGCATCATCAGGTCAGAAATCAGTGTGAGATTTGGTTGTATGTAAACTATTTGAATGGGATAGAATGGGGATGGCAAGAAAAAAGGAGGAGTCAAAACAAAAAAGTAAGACGTCCCTTGATGCATATCAATGTAATTAGGGAAGGCAGGGAAGGAGGAAGAATGGGAGGTGGTTACTCCATTGGAGGCTGAGTGCAAGCGGGAAAGGGGAGAAGTTGAGCTATGGTGTTGGGAAAGTGTGGGAGGGGGAAGCAAGTAGATTTGCTAAATGAGGTAAGTAATACCTCATTTAGCAAAAATTCCTCTTTGCCTTAGCCTTCAACAATCTAACTCCACCAGGCCATCTAACCTTAGTACTTTCCTTTCTACCTGTAATATGAAACATGGTTATCAACCCAAAAGTTGGCTTGATAGGCAAGGATAGAGGTCACCTAAAACTAAGCACAAGAGTATGTGAAATTCACACATCAGGGTAAAAACCATTAACACAGTAATCAACCTGAAGGTTGGTTTGGTAGGTGATGGTAAAGGTCACCCAGTACTAAGCCCAATGGCATGTGAAATTCACACATCAGGTTAGGGGGGCCCATGCCTTTCCCTGTGCCAGTTATGGTTACCCTGGAAGATCTGTTACCCAAAAAATCACATGGAATGGGTGGAGTTGAGGGTGCCCAGATAAGTTTGCTGGGAATCGAACCCGAGCCCTCTGGTCAGTAGTCAAATGCTCTACCCCTAGAGTACTGAGACCCTCTCTATATCAAGGTAAGGGGGGCCAAATTCTTTCCCTTTCCCAGGAAGTTCTGGTGCCAAAAAAATGGCAGAGTTTGGATGAAGATGAGGGTGTCCAAGGCAAAATCCAGAGTCAAATCTGGGCCCTATGATCATTGGTCCATACCCAGTGGACTCGTGATATTACTGAGGATATATAGTCTGAAATTAGTCTTGCTGATACATATTAAAGTTTGCCCAATGCAGCAAGGTCTTGTTAAAGTTCTGTTTTCAATTCATAAAGCATTTGACATTGCTCTAAAAAAATATTTCTTTTCTGTCCAGTGAAAATATTTAAAGCATGATATAATGAATATTTTGCTCACTTTAATAAAGTAAATGAATCAAATTTTCATGATAAATTTATTCATTAGTTTTGTTTTTGAAAATTCAAGAAACCTTAAACAAGCAAAAACGTATTTTGCATTTGTTTTTTCTCTATAAATATTATCAATTACATCCCTTTAGTGAAATGCACCTTAAGTAATTTATTTTGCATTTCAGTAATTATTCAGAGAGGGAATGGGAGCATAACAGTTACATTGGTAGGCATCTCAATGCATGGAAGTGAATGCGTGATATCTCAACATCAGGGAGGATGTGAGTTGACATGTGCATTATTTGAATTGAAATGCTTCTCTTTTGCTTTAGTGTTGCCTGCCATTTTTTGTCTGCTCATTTCTAACTGTTCGATTCAGGAATGTTTACTTACATGCAGGCTCTGTTATTTCTTGCAATGCATAGATAATCCTGACAGGAGAATGGCAAAGAGAGGAAATTTGTTTGACATTGTGTAACAAAGCACAAGCTAAGAAGGTGTTTAAAATAAAGAGACAGCTATACTAAGCATTACAGACAATCAAATATTACATAAGAACTTCTGTCTGAAGAATGGCACTCTACAAATGAAAGTAGCAGTAAAAGCTTTGGTGTATGTGACTGCGCTGAGGTTTCCATTAGGGATGGATGGAAGAGGAGGAGGGGTGGAAAAAAACCCAGCATTGGCATTAGCCTACTCTTAACGAAAGGCGCCAAGGGGTCCACAGCTTAATACCCCATTTGATGAACAGCATATTCACTCAAAGTGCTCTCCACAAAGCACCTCAAGTAGGGATAGTAATACCACAGAAAAACATCTGCCATCTCCAGGATTCAAACCCGAACCCTCTGGGTAAGAAGCCAGTATGTTAGCCACCACATCATTGCCATCCCCTTTTTCTGTTTTATTTATCTCAACTTTTCTCTTTCTCAAAAACCTGGAACCCTTTGATTTGTTTTCATTGATTTTCAGCTTGCATTTTATTTTCCCCTGAAATAGTGATCTCATTACTGCTACGGTATCATGCATGCCTCTCCTATTCCCGAATTCAAACTGATCCTGCCCTAATTTATCATTAACCCTGATTTAATGAAATCTTCCAGCCAAATATCCCCTTCATAAATGCTATGAATTAGCCTGCAGAAAATCTTTCTTCCACCATTTTCTAAACTCTTAATTAGTCCCATGAAAATTCTACCCCAGAACCTTATTTCGTTGCAATCCGCATAAAGCTTTTTCTACTTTGCAATGAAGTATGCCTGGTCCTAAGCTATCACTATTTACATGATAATATTTTTCTGTGTCTAAACTTGCTGGCCTGTTATCTTTCCCATAGAGAACTTCTAAGTGTTATTCCCATCTCTCCTGATACATTCCTGGTTCAATAAATAATTTTCTTGCCATATCTTTGATAGTGTTTGCAGATTTTTCCTTCTTTCTTCTTGATAAATCTTTCATCTTTCTGTACAATGCACCCTTTCTTTGTAAACCTTCTATGTTCTTGTATTACTTACTCTCCCTGCTTCTTTTTTCTATTAGTTTCCCCCATCATTTTATCATTGATATCTTTCTACTTCCTTCTTCCTACTTCTGTGTTTATATTCTTCCATATCCTTCCCTCATCTGTCCTCCTAATCCTCTTGTAAGTTATCCATGGCTCTATTACTTTTTCTATTAGCTGTTCCTATAGTTTTGTTTGCCACTTTCGATATCCCTCTTTTCATATGTCCCCATCTTTCTTCCACTGTAGCTCTCTCCTTGCCCTAACACATATTTTTCCATTACCTTCTTCATTTTTATTCCAGTCAATGTATCTACATTATAATTACTCATTTGGTTTCTGTTTTATCCTCTTGAATCAGACCTGACACTTCATTTCAGGGTGAGCCTGGATATTGAAAAGGAATATGATGCTGATAAGGGTTGCTTAGAACTAGGAACACTTGTCAACCAAATAAAACAAGCATCAAATGAAATGGAATAAATGAAGACTCATCCAATAGATAATATCCCTGCAGGAGTCATAATAATTTAGGAAAAAGTGAATGAGAATTTTTTCGACTTATTGGCAGCATTTATGGCAGAGGAATTTGGTTAGAAGGCTTTGCTAGATTTGTATTGATACCACCCCAAAAAAAGGAAAAGCAGCAGTATGTAAGGACTATTAAAGCTTGAGTTTTATTCAAAATGTGGCTAATATAGTGCTTACGATCATCAGCAAAAAGATGGAGAACAGAGCAAATTAGTACTTTTGGTAGGATCAGTTTGGTTATGGAAAAGGGATAGGTGTGCATGATGCCAATGCAATAATGAGGACATAAGCAGAATGGAATATAGAGCACAACTAGGCTGTGCATATTTGAAGGATTTGAGGATTTTGAGGCATTAGACAGATTTAATTGGGAAAATAAATAAAAATTTTGCAGAGAATAATATTAAACTGGAGAGAGAGTAGACTGACTTATCTGGAACTTGTACATGACTCAGACAGAATAGGTGTGTGTGTATATATATATATATATATTTCGTGTTTGAATGTGTGTGTGTATATATATATATATATATATATATATATATATATATATATATATATATATATATATATATATATATATATATATATATATATATATATATATACACACACACATTCAAACACGAAATCCCGCCATATATATAATATTCGCCGAAATAAATATTCATTCTCATAGAAATAGAGATAAGGAAATGGGAAAGGAACACACATAAAGGACGAACACAAGAGAGGTGGGAAAGGCAGATGTGAGCAGATCACAAATGTAAAAATATTTTCCTCAACCGAGACTTGAACACCGGATCTCTCCACTTGCTGGGCGGATGCTCTAACAACTTGAGCTATCAAGAAAATGTACTTTACACTGAAATCTGCAATCTTATAAAGTGCTCCGATTCATTGCCCCAGGAGATGGTGTTAGGGAGCTGTCTCTTCTTCTGGCTATGCATGCCATGAAATGCACCGTTCCTATCCTTTATGATGGTGTATGCTTGCTAACCTACCATCCATTCTCCTCTTGTGTTTGTCTATTTCCCTTCTGGTGGGTGTAACATCTCCCTAACGCCATCTCCTGGGGCAATGAATCAATCATCAGGCACTTCATTGCTACCAGTTCTGTAAATCTTCTTGTCAATTATTTTCCAGGACTCTCTAAATTTTTTGAAAAGCACCATTCTTAACCAAAAGTTGCACCCATCACTGAGTTGCTGCAGCTCCTCAAGACTAACTTTAAAATGTGATGACGGCAAGGAAGGTAAAACAGAAAAATTGATTGAAATTGAATATTGAAAAATTTTTCTAGATTTTTGCAGGCACCATTTGTTCTACCTATGTTACTTGCAGTCTCATCACAGCAAAGTTCCTGAATTTTATCGATTATACCCCACTTGTCCACTGCTTGGTAAAATGGCTATAGCTTGCTCTTCTGAAAATTTTACAAGTTTAGGGATTCCTAACAGTTGCTCCTTGCCTTCAAAAGTTACTACTTTTGCCAGTCTATCAACCTTTTCAACACCTGTGAGTGCTGGAAGTAACTTTCCACCCCAGAGCAACACTAATTCTTGGCAGTCCTTCCTCAGAGAGATGAGGAGTAAAAAATTGCAATGTGCCTCGAGTTTCAACAGTTTCAGCTGGCTTAGTTGTTGCTGTTGTTTGCTTATCGATGGCAGAAGAACTTTTACTGCCATCATCACCATCACTGTTTTTGTTGCAAACATGTAGAATCATCAGTTTTTGATATATCAAAATGTCGTGCCATTCCTTCATAAGTTCTTTTTTTCGTGGCAGCTTCAATTGCAGTGTCCTTTGGAGCTCTTTCTTCTCTGTGTTTTAGTTTTTGTTCTACACCAGCCATGAAGTCCGGTTATTCTTTCTGGCACTGAAGCATTAACAAATTTTTTTCCTCTTCATTTTTCATTTATCCTAAAGTATCTGAATGAGCTATGTCAAACAAATCATCCAGAGTTTCCATGAAAATATCACTTTTTTCTTTTCCTTTGCCTGTAATTCTGGACAAATTTTTCTGTAAATGTTGCCATTTATCATAGAATTTAACTAATTTATCAATGCAGTGGTCATTTCTTCTAGTAGGTACTTGTGCTTTTTGCCAAAATCCGCAAACTTCTTGAATCACCAATGCTGCACTTTCTTTTGTTGTAATACAAGAGTTTACAACTCTTAGATTTTAGAAAAAGATGCTTAAAAATTGTCTGTTTGAAGGAAGTTTGGCTCCAACGATTTGAATGGAAATGTAGCCAACAAGAATGACATAAAAATCTTCTCTTAACTTGTGTGCTGAACAACCTGAAGAAGTTGATGTCATTTTACAAGTCTAGGAAGAACACTTCATTAAAGTCACCTTATACCAGCAGCACAAAGAGTTCTGAAACAATAATTAAAAAATCAATTATCATACTTGGTTCAAAATAAATAAACAAAACACATAAAAATAATAGTATAAGTTTATCTTTAATGATAAACCACATGACATAATTCATACAGCTAATATTTAGTGATTTTTTATATTAATTTAGTAAAAGAGGGTAAAAAAGAAACTTTACACTTCCACAATAAAGATTTAATATTTCACGACCATGGTTTCCATGCTGTGCATCATCATTAGGGAACATTCAGCAAATATTTTTCAACCTATATAGTCTGGCTCCAAGAGGGGAGTTAGGTAGGGGGAGTAAGGGAGAGGCATGGGTATGCATTGGAAGGTTTCTGGCTCAAATTTGTACATTAAATGAAGAACACAATATAACACTCAACCGTTCTAAGAAATAGCTGTGGAAAAAAAACCAATTGCATTTTATATTTAATAAGGGGGTGTTTGCCTACAAAGGTTTGGCCTTCATTGAGGGACAGTCGATGACCATCACTGCCTTGGTGGGGGTGCGGTTGGTGCAGAAAGATGTTGGAGTCTTTTAAGAATTTGAAGAGGGGGAACGGGAGAGGTACATTGTTTCATTGACCACCTCTAACCTCTCAGACTGAAGGGATTACCAAATTCACAACTCCAAAGCATTCAACCTCTGCTTCATTTTCATTCAAAATTCATACTCCGATTTGCATTAATTTCCTTTACTAATTGACAATAATTAATTTACTAATACTCACAAAATAACAAGTGACAAAGTAAATCTTCCAGAAAATAGAATAACTAAAAAATATTACATGAAAATATGACCTTCTGAGTGAAAATTTCGAAACTTCATGGACAATGAGGGTCACCTCGGAATTATTCGATTGAGCTAAATTTTTGCACATATCTTTTTTTAATAATTAAAACAAGATAGGTGGGTGGGAGCTAAACTTTTAGAAAGTTGAAAAATAAGGGCCACCCTAATATATAGCAGATATATTAGGTATGGCCAATGTTAGAGATTGGCAGTGTTAGGTAGGAAAGTAAGACAGAGTTTTCCATTAATCATAAACACAGTAATCAAACTGACGGTTGGGTTTGTAGATGATGGTGGAGTTCACCCACTACTCTATATAAGTCCAACCGAGTGTGACATTCACACACCAGGGTAAGGGGGCCAGATCCTTTCCCTTTCTCAGGAAGTTCTAGTATGCTACAAATCACACAGCTTGGGTTAAGCTGAGGGCTCCCAAAGGCATACCCATTATCGCCTGTCATTTCTATTCTATACACAGAGAAAATGCACACAAATACACACAAAAAAAATATCAAATTTCAGAAGCAGTATGATAGATATTGATTGAGAGTAAATAGCAAGAAGATGAAGGGTATGAAGAGATTCTCAAGAAACAGGATGGTTTAGATAAATATTAAAATTGAGGAAATGAACTAGCAGAATTGTTATTCCATTTAAGAAGTTTTTAAGATCATATGGGGAGTTGTTGGGATATTAAAAGAGGAATTTCATCAGTCAAAGAATTTTTTATATGGATGGAATTGATCGTAGGTACATTAAGATGCAAAGAAGGGCTAGTGGAGTATAGTGAAGTATATTATGGAGTATTGCTTCACATGGATCAAAAACATATTCATGGAGACAAGAGGATAAGCATAGTATGGAGGCTTTTGAGACCTGGTTATGGGGAAAAATGGCAAAAATAAAATGGACAGAAAGAAAAATAGACGAAATTCTAGTATGGTAGGGAAAGGGACAGAGTTGTCGGGAGAAATTCAAAGAAGGTAGAACAAGTAAATATGGGAAATTTTGAGAGGCAATGGGATGTGTAGGACCGTAATAGGTGGGAAAATGTTCGGAATGAAAAGTAAAGGTAGGAAAAGAAGAGGTATTTTGGATTGAAATAAGGGAGGTAGAAAGTAAGATGAGATAAAGAATGAGTCATTATAATACACAGTGTAGGGTTAAGGAATTTTCATGTGATGCCACTTAAGTTTAATGAGTACAGCAGTGTGTAGTACCAGAGTACGATACATCATAAACCTACCCTATCCTGGTACACTACTAATAATTCTACTTGGACATATGGCTGTGAGCAGTGAAAAATTTTGCGATTGAAGCATCACATTTCAAATCATTATCTTCAAAGTAAATAAACACAAACAATCTCAAGTTTATTTTTCAATAAACTTGATATTGTTGGACCATAGAAACTTTTTATATGGTGGTTCTTTCCTTCACAAGTGCATTGAATTTGAACAAATTGAGTAGTTTCAGGCATGATGTGGTGGAATTCGAATATAATAAAGAAAATATAGTAACAATTTTCCATTAGATAAGCTTAATAGTACAACTGGGTTTCGCTGTATTACATCATCTTCAGGTAACAAAAAAATTAAGTCAGGTAGAGATGAGTTGTGGGCGGTCGGTTCGCGAGGAACTGTCCGTTTTGGCTGCGACGAGTGACGGCGACGAGGCTAAGGAGTGGGAAGTCGCGTCGTATTAGATTTTAGTAACACGCCTCAGAAGCCGTGGGCCAAGTTCAAGGGTTACTCCGCCTGAGAGAGTGTTGGGTCTTTGGCCTGAGGGGTCCGTTACTGTTGGCTCCAATACATTACCCCTAGGCCGTTGACGGCGATTAGGGTCCGCCACGGTAACTCCAATGTAAGGAGTCACCCCCGTGGGATATAGCACATCTCCACAGCAGTAATGTGAGCACTAATGGAAACGAACAAATAATACTATCAGGATGTATTTATTTCAATCGCAAATTTCGAGAAAGCGTTCTATTAAATTAATTGAGTGGAATTCGTCACTGTATTACAGAAAAAGGGTTAGATGGAAGGTATACGCGACTTTTCCGACCCCTGTACAAATCTCTGACTACTCAAGATAAGGAACCGTGATGAGCGGTTTTATAAAGATGGTTAAAACATGAGTGACCGTTATCAACTTTTCAACTTAAATTTGGAGGAAATGGAAACAGAGAAGCAAATTGGAAGACCTGGAATTGGAATGAAAGTAGGTCGGAAAATTCATAAAATGAGATTCGCGGATGGTCAAGCTTTAGTTTGCCTGTCTACCAGGGGAATGTAACCATTGCTGAGTGCATTGGAAAGTATATGCAATAGATATTGGATGAGGAGCAATGTGAGCAAAACAGAGGTCATGTGGTTTTCGGGAATGTGGAAAGCTAAGTTTAGTATCAAAATTGGAATTAATAAACTATAGCAGTTGGGGAAGTTTAGTTATCTTCGAGTTGTTTTGAACTAAAATGTTCTAAAAAGTAGAGGCATTAGAAGATGAATGTTGCAATAAAGCGTGGTTTCGTACAGTGTGGAAACATAATACAAAAAAAATGAAAAGCGTAGAATGGAGGCTTTGGAAATGTGGGTGTGGAGAAGGATGGAAAAGGTGAAATGGGCAGAAAGGAAAGCAAACGAGGAAGTGTTAGGTATGATGGCGGAGGAGAGAGGATTGTTGGAAGATATCCAAAGTGCGCAGGAAAAATTAATACTGGGCGTTTTGTTTGGCGATGGGGTGCTGAATAATGTGATGGAGGAGAGATCTTTAGGCACGGAACGAAGGGGTAGGTAGAAATAATACAGGTATGCTGGACGGAATGAAGTGAGGATGAAAGTATGCAGAATTGAGGAAGGGGTTATTTTAGTGTAGGATGTCAAATTGTACTTTGTTGGGACAGGCAAACCTACGTTGTACAGTAAAATAGCGTTAAAGCAAATTGTGCCAAATGAAATTGTTAAAATAATCTTCAAGCTATAATTAATATTTAGTTGAATTCTGTTGATTCTGATGTTACTGGGAATGCGCAGTAGTTTAAACGAGTATTCTTGATGAAATGACATACGAGGTTCTCTGCTAGCCAGTAACGGCAATTTTCTTCGTTTTTCATTTATGATCCCTTTTGATGCACCTCTCGGGGTTCACGAACAATTTTGCACTATCACTTGGACGGAATAGTCTTAATACGCTATTTAATTGTTCATTATGCCACAAAAAGAAGCAACTTTCCTTACACTGCGATGAGAAAACAATGGTGGAACCATGTCCGGCAAGGGTGAGATGCGCAACACTATATCTCTAGATTTATTGCCAAGGGTTGGCCTTCGGGCTGGTGTGTTTTTCGGCGAGATCAAGTTACGTTCGGGAATGTATTAGTAATCAAACACCTTACTTCACATCTTCTACTTCACTACTCCCTCAAATTAGTGATTAATTTGAAGGGCGAGCTCTTCGAGGTTTTGGAAAATATTCACTCACCCGCGAATATTATCGTCTTCATTTCATAAGTTTATCATCATATATTTCCCTTAAAACAACGGTATACACATTTATAGTTGTAGGAGACCAAATGATATTAACATCCACCCTTGGAGAATGTATGTTTGCCGCATATTCGAGCACTGCCAATAACTCTCAATCTGGTCCGGGCTAATCCAAATCAATTCCATTTACCCAAGGAAACATTCTTATTGCTTATTTCCACCTTTGTTTTGGAGTATTACGGTGTAAACTCAGGTGCCAACAGCAAGGCACAATTAATTAAAATTGGCCATTTTCCGCAAAATAAAATTTTTTATTAATACGACCGGTTTAGATGTAACTACATCTTCTTCTGGTAACAGTCATTTCTCTTTGTTTACTATATATGCTGAAAAGCAAGAAAGGGGAGGGTAGTGGAAAATGGGGGAAAGAGGGAGGGGAGGTGGAACGTGGGCCACGTGGGTGACATATGAGAGGGGGAGGAGAAAAGGTTCGGGGGATGAGAAAGGGGTGGGGAAGACAACACAGTCCGGAGAAAACCTCGTGTTCTCCTCCCTCTCTCATATGTCACCCACGTGGCGCTCCACCTCCCCTTCCTCTTCCCCCCATTTTCCACTACCCTCCCTTTACTTGCTTTTCAGCATGTATAGTAGACAATGAGAAATGACTGTTACCAGAAGATGATGTAGTTACATTGAAACCGGTCGTATTAATAAAAAAATTTATTTTGTGGAAAATTGTCAATTTTAATTAATCATGATATTCCACCATATCACGCCTGAAACGTCTCTTTTTTTCGCAAGGCACTAGGTAAAATTTACTCGTTCTATTAATAAAAATGATCGAGTACATGTGATAACTACAGAGGCGGATCAATGAGGTTGTAAGGGAGAGGTGAACAGACGAGATAAGTAGTTTAAATATCTTCCTGGAAAGGACATATTTTATTCGTAAGAAATATATTTTTTCGATGGCCTTTTGGGAAAACAGACCTCCACTGATTGGTTGCATGGACATATACACGCGTATAAAATTCAGAGACGTATTTCCCTACGTGTGAAAATCAAATAAAACATTGATTTGATCAAGTATAAAATGCCACTTAGGCCCAATAGAAACTTCCAGCAAACGTTATTTATACGACTGTCCAAGCTAACGTCCACCGTCACAATTTTCTCGGCTTATCAATTATGACGCAGGCATTTTCTGCTGACTTTATTTAAGTATTTCTTTCATCAAAGGTTGAATTAAAATAATTTGAAAACGCTTTTACTCTACGGTTAGTTTTCGGGAAAACTGAGGGTGGGTTTTACAAATGATAGAATATTCTACAAATTCATACGTGTGATTAAAAGTCAGATATAGCACCCGAATAAAGAATTTGGGATGGCTATTTATATAATGAATTACCTTTACTTGAAAAAAGTCAAAGCAAAGAGCACCTTGTGTTACACATTTTCAATTGTAGTTTCTCTTATAAAGGTTTGTATCGAAATCTTTACTGCTCGTTGCCAGGGTCAGAGCTAAAGCTTAGAACCATACCTGCAAAAGTATTCGATCTCCGGGACGCCATGTGGGATATCTTGCAGCATTCACGCTTTCCCGTTGCGTTGTTCCACCGCCACAATATTTTAGTTTTCAATTAATCCTTAAAAATAAACTTTTCGCCGTTCAGTGGAAAGTTTTCAAATTTATCATTCGGAGGATACATTTATTGGATTAAGGCAATAAAAACTTCATGAAAATCCTGATCCCTATGCTAGTCTGGTATCACGATCTTTAACTGAAAAGATGCGTACTCAAATTCCCAATGAACATCACCGAAAAACTCAATTCCCTATCACCAACAGCGATTCAGTATTCGAGAGGCGAAGTATCTCCACTCGGTACTGGTGATGCGTATGGATATCCTTACAGTAAATGCAATTTCTGTTTCACGGACAACAGCCAATGAAGAAAGAGTTAGATGATATCCGACGCCAATTGGACGATGTGGATATGAAAATTTCAGATGAATGAGCTGGGAAAGTTTGAACTCTGATTCTTTTATGTGGTATTAATGGATAATTTCCAAATGACACGATTTTAAATCTCTGCAACATATTTAGTTCATTAAAATGAGAGAATTTGAGGGTATTCTAAAGAGAAACTAGCGTCGGTAAGTGGTACGTAATAACAGCTCCTCATAAATTTAAATACGCTATTGGTAAATGAAACTAAATTCAAGACTGGGACACCGATAGAAGATGAGAGGCCTGAATAACCTATAGAAAATGGTCCTTGACGGCGAATATCATGGGTGATCTAAAGATAATAAGTGTTGTTTGCTTAAGTCGATGTATGTCGACTCACTAATCAGAGGTTAGTTGAAACATACATTTCCATTCTAGCCCCTGGAGATGTAACCTCAAAAAATGTGTATGGGGTTGTTACTACTCGTGAGTATACACAAAACTTTACAATATATGATCCATTGTGCTAAGCTGCGGGGGATGACGTAAGGGGAAACGCAAAGTTCTTTTGAAATCAAATAATCATAGGGGAACAAAATATTACTATCTGTATACGTTTCTGTATAAGAGTGAAAATCGCGTACAAGTGGAGGTTCAATCTGCTTTTTACGTGCTCGATATTAATATGCTACTAATATTTTTGTTTACTAGGGCTAAACTTATTATCTGTTTTATCAAAGCGATATGCTACCGAAAAAATGACATTTTCACTTAGTAAATAGCAACTTAAACATTAATGTATGAATGTCGATTTAGCTTTTTAATATTTCTAAATTACTCAAACATGTGACGAGATGGAACAATATTGTTGTAAACCGACTTGATTATGCGTATTCAAATAAATGAATTATTCAGTACAGTTTCCAAAGACGGAAATGAAACAATTGCTGGTTAGATACGTGTATACGGAGTTAGAGATGCCAGTGTGAGCACATTTCTCTGAGAATACTCAAGTGCACCTTTTCTCTCGACGTAGTACTCAAATCGTGGTATTTGTTTGCGTTAGAAGCCGTGTGAGGCGTGAATATGTACCCATTCCAACGAAATATTTGATTTATTTGAAGATACCGTTCACCTACCGTTCATTTTAAAAGCGCCTTTTTTATGAGGACCTCTACAGTCCCTCCGGCAATTCCTTCTAGCTCACTCAACATTTCAAAATTGTTCTTTCGTTCAGGTAAATGGCCTTCCTTATATTCTGCAAACTGCATTACACACGCCAGAGTATGGCTAAAGAAGCTAAAACTCCAAAAATAATATTCGGACTTATTCTTTGATTATATTATTTTTGCTTTTTCAGAATGCACAAACCAGAATATTTCTGAGACACTGCCAAACTACAGCCGATGAAAAGATTTTTAAGATAAAATTGTATGATATTTTGAAATTTGGTAATGAAAAAGTTGTTGTAAAATTACATTTGTTCATTTATGCAAATTTCCCCTCCGTTAGTGGCTTTCCAGATCCACTACTTCTCAACAAATCCACTTTATGCCAGCACATGACTATCGGGCTTGGGCATCAGTCTTTTTACTTTTGCATTAGTTTTTTCATTTTTTATTTTAAATAACCTTTCGAACTTTCGGTTCTGATTACGAGTTATATTATCCTGTCTTATTGATCTCCCTATGTAATAGATGGCAACCCCAGAACAGATTTTCCTCTGGGGGTACTCAATTATATTAATTACATTAATGTTAAAATGTTATGCTCTATAATTGTCCATGGTGGAATTATTACTACTCTTCTTGCTGTTTCAACAGTGGTTAAATTTCAGTGAGTAAGTGAAAGTATTGATAATGTTCTCCATAGGTGATAACGTTTTTATTTGTGCAAAGGAATATTGGCATCGAGAAGGTATTTAGGAAATCGAACATAAATATCCCGAGGTGTAGATTTTCATTCCTCGAAGTGAGCACTTCTAAGTATTTTTTCTTAATTAATCTTTCACACCGACCATAGTTTCAACAAATCACTTTCGATACACTTTGAAAATTACAGTATAGCTAATCACATGAATAATCTTTTGGAACTATGATCGATGATAAGAAGTGTGGAATAATAATAGAGTATTCGTGCATTTCGGGAATATGAAACGTTTTCACAAAGTTTTGCCACGATAAATTTTTTTTCTTCTTCTTGATCTTACCAAAGCACATCCAAATTAATTATGCTTAAACATTTCTATTTCTATTTCATTTGAGGAATTTGTCTCACTACATGGTTAACATTTATTCTCTGCCAGATTGAAAGGAAAGTGCAAATGATTTTTTCAACAGCAGGAGTCGTTAAATTTCGTTTGTGCAAAAAAATTATTATTTGTTCACGATCTTCCAGGTTGAGGGAGAAATAAAAGCACGCCGTTTCGTAAATGGCAAATGCGAAGTTGGCCGGCCTTTCGAGGCATGAGCTGAATTTTAAGACACAATTTTTAAAGTGAGCTCCACATCTGAAACATTGTTTCGATAGATCTTCCACTTAAAATAAAATAGAAGGAGGTGACCATGGGAATTTTTTGAGCAAAGGTTTTATTCTTTTAACTCCTTTCCTTTGGTCAAATTTTTGGTTGTCTCATACTGAAAAATCTGCAAACTGCCGTTTCCTATGCATCCTCCCGTTATGCCCGGTGAAACATCATTGTATATATCTGACGAAGAAGAATTTATCATGGTTTCAAATCTCCTTGGCTTGAGAGTCTCAATGGAATCGTTCAGGAGCCCCCCCCCCTCTGTGTACCAACCAGCGCCAGCTGCCAGTGCCAGCGCCACGGCCAAACAATTGTGGCCTCGTCCCTTCTTGCATTTGGTGCGGCGGACTTCGAAGTCGTGAAGTCTGGCTGATTTACAAGAAGGAGCCGGTGAAATGCGCCAAATGTTGTAGCACCTATCCAGCGAACTACCAACGATGCTCGTAGCATGAGGCGTGTGAAGAGAAGCTCCACGCAGCCAAAGATGCTCGCCACTCCACTGCTCCTGCAATGCATTCGCCCACAGAATTTCCAAACCTTCCCAAGCCCCCGCACCTCGTCCCTCCAAAGTTCACTCTCCCTCCCCCTCAGTCACACCGACACAAAGAAGTGTTTACCTCACAACCTAACTGAAAAGATAATTCCATGGCTCACTTCCCTTACATATATACATAACACGGTTTACAAATAAAGCAAAATAAACGTGGTGGAAGATGCAGTGCGAGAATATGGAAAGTTTGCAGAGGAAGGGAGAAATTGGTGCGCTATACAAGAAGATTAAAACATTATCGGGAAGTAAAAAGGGAAGATATTAGTTAACGTTACAGATAAGTCAGGTAAGATAATAGTCGGAACAGAAAATATCCAAAAGAAATGGTAGGAATATATACAAGAAATGTATGATAAAGAACTTAGGTAAAAGAGCTTAGATATAGAAAAAGAACATGACGTATAGGAACACAGCTTAGGCCCAAGTATACTCGACGATGAGATAGCAAGGGCATTAAGGGTGATGAAATCGAATAAGGCCGTGGGCGTAGACAACATCCCTGAGAAACTACTAAAAGATTTAGGAAAATTTGGGATGAAGAGACTAAATGGACTGATTTGTAGCATCTATGAGGAGGGGATTGACCGGAGGACTTTTTGAGATCAGTATTAGAGCCTATTCCGAAAAGGTAGAGGCTACATCATGTGATGACTAAAGAACATTAAGTTTGATATCCCATTTCGCTAAAGTGGTTCACAGGATCATCAATAAAAAAATGGAGAGTAGGGCAAATAATTACTTTAGTTTTAAATGATTAATGATTATGGGATGATCAGTTTGGGTTTAGGAAGGGGAGAGGCTCACACGATGCCATTGTCGGTAGAAATAGATTGAAGGCTTTTTGAAATGTGGGAGTGGAGAAGGATGGAGAAGGTGAAATGGACCGAAAGGAAAAGATATGAGGAAGTAATTGGTATGGTGGGCGAGGAGAGGGAATTGTTGGGAGAAATCATAAGGAGGCAAGAAAAATGGATGGAAAGCGTATTGATCGGCAGTGGGATGTTGAAGACTGTGATTAAATGGAGAATGTTAGCAAACGAGGAAAGGTGAGGAATAAGATAGGGATGTTAGATGGTAGGAAGGGAGGAAGGAAGTACACTGAGATGAAGAGGGACCTTTAGGTAAGGATGAGTAATTAGTGCAAAAACTTAGACGTTTATCAATCGTCTTTCGCTGATTTTTTGTGTGCCTATCTTTTTTAATCTACATTGTTATGTTATTAGTATTTAGGATGACTCAACGGTAGAGGTTGGGAAATGGGGATGTTTGTATGTGAGAGCGTAGTCACATGTTAACGAATCATTCTGAAAAATGAATGGGTCAGATTGAATCGAGTAGAGATTTTAGTTATTAAGGAAGGCGGCTGACAGCTAGAGTCATTGGTGCCATTATAGATAGGGGTAATTTGGAAGAGGTTACAGTTTTCAGGGATTGGAGGAAAAGTGTAGAGAAACTCGGTATCGGCATTAGCCTACTCCTAAAGATAGGGGTCTAACAATTTAACGCCTCTCGCAACACACTCTCAAACAGACGTGCTAACTAAAGGTTCTCTCCACATAGTAGATATCGGGAAATCACTGAAAATCGTTCCTCTTTCAGAATTAATACATTAGCTACTACACCATGCCGATCCCAGAGGCAGAGTACCCGTATGCTCAATGAATAACATGCAATAAAATGAAAAGGAGACGAAAGCCAACAAATCAAGACCTATTAAACTATTGAGACAATCGTAGGGCTATATTTTACTCATTATGGTCAGCAAAATATTTATTTTGCTTTTGGACCGAGCCGATTGACTGAATGATAATGTCAACCAAATAATTCTGGTGTAGATGAAAGCTCCGTGTTCAAGTTTAGCATTGGATGGTGTGATAAATGGACCTTGTTCAAAGTTCTGCTAATGCAAATGCATACTCAACTTGCGGAGGTGATTGCATGGATCGAAGAGCCTTCAAAATCATGCCTTGTTTATAAAAAATGTGGTATTAACCCGGCTAGGACTTGCGACCAGTCTAATACTCAGTTATTTCTAATAATGACGTGCTATAGTTCTGTTATACTTGTGGGTATGTGTGTGGAAAAGAGTACATATATATATATATATATATATATATATATATATATATATATATATATATATATATATATATATATATATATATATATATATATAACTTAGACAGTAACAAACAGCACGAGAACACATAAAAAGAACACTCACAATAATATTATTGTGAGTGTTCTTTTTATGTGTTCTCGTGCTGTTTGTTACTGTCTAAGTTTTTTATTCAACACTTCCGTGTTACTTCGAAGAAATCATCTATATATATATATATATATATATATATATATATATATCCCTCCCATGGACTACAACCTTGTCGTGTTGGAAGGGCTTGTGTGTTCCGATGACCCCTAGAGCTGTGCTGGCGGGAGTAATAATAATTACTCCTGGAAGGGTCACCCATGCCAGATAGGTCGAAGGTTAGGAGCCAGACGAAAGGTAGTCCACGCAGGGTCTGTTCCTCAGTGAGGCGGCTGCAATGGCGTCTGACCCCAGTGGGGCGGCCATTAAGTGATGGTGTCACGTTAAAAACACTATTGAGGAAGGCAACGGGAAACCACCTCAATTATGATTCCCAAGAATATAATGATGGGCACTATAGATAATATGAGTCCTGGCAACTACGGGACTCGGCCCAAGAGGCCGTGTGTCGTGCTCGGCAGCGGGAGAGGCAAGGCTTCCGCGGTCGTCATCCCACGAAACCCTTGCAGGGAAGAAATAACTGCAGCAGGACAGAAGACTCAGAAGAAGACGAAAGTAGTTAGAATAGGAACCTGAAACGTCAGGACAATGTTGAGGAGAGGCAAATTAGAAAATATTAAGCGAGAGATGGAAAGAGGTAATATAGATGTTTTAGGTCTCTGCGAGGTGAGATGGAAGGATAGCGGGGATTACTGGAGTGACAATTATAGAGTGATATACAGCGGCGGGGACGAGAGCCAAAGAGGGGTGGCCGTAATTTTAAATAAAGGGGTAGGAAGAAGCGTATTCAACATAGAACAAGCGACAGATAGAATTTTACTCGTAGAGATTAAAGCAGAGCCGACGAACTTGGTCATTGTTCAGGTATACATGCCACCGAGCAACCACAAGGAGGAAGAAGTCGATAGGATGTATGATGAGTTAGAGGATGTCATCGCGAGTGTTCCTGCAGGGAAACATTTGATAGTGATGGGGGATTGGAATACGACGGTAGGCGAAGGAAGAGATGGGGGTGAGGTGGGGGACTATGGGTTTGGCACGAGGAATGAACGCGGGGATAAAGCAATTGAATTCTGCAGGAGACAGGGGTTAGTCATCACCAACACATGGTTTAGACATCACAAAAGGCGTAGGTATACATGGAAAATGCCAGGTGACTCAAAAAGGTATCAGTTAGATTATATTATGGTTAGGCACAGGTTTAGGAACAGTGTGATAAATTCGCACAGTTTCCCAGGAGCGGATGCGGATTCTGACCACAATTTAGTTGTTATGAAATGTAATGTTCGTTTCAAGAAGATAAGGCAAGGGCGGCGGGTTTGGAAATCGAATTTAGAAGCAGTAAATGGATTAACGAGGAAGGAGTATCAGCAGGCTGTAGAGAAAATGATGGATGACGGTAAAGAACTGAGTACTATCGAAGAAAAATGGGAATGTATCAAGAAAGGGATATTGGAAGCCGCTAAAGACACTATAGAAACCGTTAACGGGAAGATAATGAGGAAACCATGGGGATGAGATGATTGCAAAGATGGATGAGAGAAGAAGATGGAAAAATGTAAACACAGAGTTAGGCAAAATGAAGTACAAAGAGTTAAACAATAAATTGAGAAGGGCCACAAATAAAGCAAAAGAAGAATGGTGGAAAACGCAATGCGAGGATATGGAAAGTTTACAGAAGAAGGATGAAATTGGTGCTCTATACAGCAAGGTTAAGTTATTATCGGGAAGTAAGAAGGCAAGATCTGTGCTAACAGTTAAAGATAAGTGGGGTAGGATAATAGTTGAACCAGGAAAAATCCAAGAGAGATGGAAGGAATATATAGAAACACTGTATGGTAAAGAACTTAGGCCGACAAGGTTAGACATAGAAAAGGAACATGACGTAGAAGAAGATAGCTTAGGTCCAGGCATACTCGACGATTAAATAGAAAGGGCATTAAAGGAGATGAAAGCAAATAAGGCTGTGGGGGTGGACAATATTCCTGTAGAAATGTTGAAATGTTTAGGAAAATGTGGGAAGGAAACTATATGGACTGATTCGTAGTATCTATAAGGAAGGAATCTGGCCGGATGATTTTGTGAGATCGGTGTTAGTTCCTATTCCATAAAAGGCAAAGGCTTCGTCATGTGAGGATTACAGAACAATAAGTTTGATATCCCACGCAGTTAAAGTTATTCTCAGGATCATCAACAAAAGGTAAAGAGTAAGGAAAATGATTACTTAGGGGATGATCAGTTTGGGTTCAGGAAAGGAAGAGGTACGCGTGATGCCATTGCAGTAATGAGATCACTAGTCGAGAGGAATATAGAATACAATCAGGACGTTTTTGTCTGTTTTGTACATTTCGAAAAAGCGTTTGATAGAGTGAATTGGGAAAAATTAATGCGTGTATTGCAGAAGATAGGAATGGATTAGAGGGACAGGAGACTGATCCGCAACCTGTACATGTCTCAGACTGCTCAGGTGCGAGTGGGGAACGGAGAGTCCGGATGGGCAGTGTTAGGAAGAGGTGTAAGGCAGGGTTGCCCATTGTCACCGGTACTGTTCAAACGTATATGCAGAGGAAATGATTAAAGAGGCATGGGAGGAACTGGAGGTAGGAATGAAAGTCGGAGGGGAATTCGTAAAATCGGTTAGGTTTGCTGATGACCAAGCATTAGTTGCTCAGTCAGCCAAGGGGTTGCAAGCATTGTTGAGTGAATTGGAGGTTCAGTGCGATAAATATGGGATGAGAATCAATATTAATAAAACAAAGGTTATGCGATTTTCCAGAAAGAAAAAGGCTAAGCTAAACATTAAAATAGGAGGGGAAAAAATAGAGCAGCTAGAACAGTTTATATATCTCGGAAGTGTTTTGGACCAATACGGTCAAAGTGGTAGGGATGTAAGGAGAAGAATTGCGCTAGGCAAGGAGGCTTTCTCAAGGAGGAGGGAGTTGATGACGGGGACGTTGAGTAGGGATGTTAAGACAAGACTCGTAAAAACTCTGATATGGAGCGTAGCTATGTACGGCGCGGAAACGTGGTCGCTGAAGCAGAAGGATAGACGTAGATTGGAGGATTTTGAAATGTGGGTGTGGAGAAGAATGGAGAAGGTGAAATAGACCGAAAGGAAAACAAATGAGGAAGTAATTGAAATGGTGGGGGAGGAAAGGGGTTTGTTGAAAGAAATCCTATGGAGGCAGGAAAAATGGATGAAAGGCGTATTGAGCGGTAGTGGAATGTTGAAGAGGGTAATAGAGTGGAGAATGTTGGGCAAGCGAGGTAAGGGTAGGAACAGGATAGGGATGTTGGACGGGATGAAGGGAGGAAAGAAATACATCGAGATGAAGAGGGACCTGATATAGATTTGTTTGCTAGGTGGGGAGTCACAAAATGTTTATTTTGATAGTTGTGTCCATCCAAAAACCTACCTTAACCGGTAGATTACCTAATAAAATATATATATATATATATATATATATATATATATATATATATATATATATATATATATATCGATGATGCGGAAGTACTCACGAGAGCAATATAACTTTTGGACGGAACAATAGAACACGGAATAAAACAGATAACACGTAAAAGGACACTCACACTGCAGATGATTTAAGCTTTCGGCCTACTCCGAGGCCTTCTTCAGGCAGTCTGACCTGAAGAAGGCCTCGGAGTAGGCCGAAAGCTTAAATCATCTACAGTGTGAGTGTCCTTTTACGTGTTATCTGTTTTATTCTGTGTTCTATTGTGCCGTCCAAAAGTTATTTATATATATATATATATATATATATACAAACACACACTTATCTGAAATTCTCACGGATTTGATTAATAACACAGGCCAACAGTGGTTTTGGTGCCGGAGCTTTTAATGCTGATTTAAAGAACAATTGGGGTGCTGAATCCAATTTTGACACTAGTTTTTTCCTATCAGCTATAGTTTTCAGGATATAGATATGTTGTTACTTACGTAAAAAAATCTTCTACATGATGATATGGGAATATTATATTAATAATATAACCCACTAAATATAAAGACTTGATTTATTTCTAGGGCTGTTAAATCACCCACAAACACAACAGAATTTTGCAATACAATTGAACACAAATACTAAAATTTTTTACTGTAATAAAACAAATTGAAAAGAAAAAAATACATAAAAACATCACTCAACACATCGGAAGCTTCTTTTGCGCGATTTTCTTGAGCGTACTTTGTTCAAACAGTCTCGTTTTAAGCACCAGCAGTAATCTGCCATCATATAGTTATCCCATCTTCCTTGGTAGCGAGCTTCCATTGTTTTTATATCCTGGTGAAATCTTTCACCTTGTTCTTCACTTGTGTCTCCTAAATTTCCAAGAAAATTGTCTGAGTGGCTGTGTAGGTAGTGAACTTTAGTGCTCATATTACATCCAAGTGATTCGAAGTTACTGAGCATAATGTTTACCAGCTCAATATAATTTTCACTTTTGTGATTTCCTAGAAAATTTTTTATGACCTCAACAAATGACATCCAACTAATTTTTTCAATCTCATTCATTGACTCGACAAAAGCAGGATCCTTTGTAAGTTGTCTGATTTGTGGCCCCTCAAAAATACCAGCTTTAAGTTTTTCAATACTTATATGGGGCATCTTTAGTCTTAAGTAGCCGAAGCATGGTCCATCCTTGTCAAGAGCCTTTACAAATTGTTTCATTAGGCCTAGTTTAATATGTAGAGGCGGTAAGATGATTTTCTCTCTTTCAACTAAAGATTCAGCAATGATGTTTTCTTTCCTAACAACCAAGTTTTCTCTCTTAGGCCACTCCTTCTTAATCCCGTGGTTTTGCCTGTCCCTGCTCTCCCAGAGGCACAAGAAACAAGGATATTTTGTGTAGCCACTTTGCTGCCCAAGAAGAAAGTTCACCATTTTTAAATCTACACAAATCACCCAGCGATGTTCCTGGTATTTTATCTTCTGTAAGACCAATGCTATTGTATCGTATTCTTCTTTCATTTTAGTTGAATGAGCGACTGGTATTGCGCCAAACCTGTTACCATTGTGAAGAAGAACACATTTTAAACTACGCTTGGAGCTATCAATAAACAAACGCCAAATACTAGCATCATATTGTGATAGTAGTCCCATTTTTTCCAAAAGACCCTTAGCGTCTAAACAAAATGTAAGATTGTCTTCTTGAGTAAAGAAGGGTTGCATATCCTTTTCCCTTGTGCGATAAAAACTTATTTTTGTACCGGGTTGCAGTAAATTCTTTTCATGCAGTTTTGATGCTAGTAGTTCGGATGCTTCCTTCGATAAGTTCAGTTATCTAGCAAGATCGCATAGTTCATCTTGATTAAGTAGTTGAGGAATTGTTGATACCCCCTCGTAGTCACTGCCACTATCATCAATAGAATGAGAAATGTTTTCAAATAACTCAAATTCTTCCTTAGATATATCTGGTAACGTCTGAAATATTGGGATCGGTATTTCTTCTGAATGGGGTACCGGGCGCGCAGCTGAAGGCAAATCTGGATATGTCCACTTGTGGCGATTTTTTTGATTAATTCCCGAAACATTTACTATGCAAAAATAACAGTCGTCAATATGGCTCACAGGTTCTCTCCACACCATTGGCACACCAAATTTTAGACTTTTCCTTTGCCCTGTGGTCCATTGCCGCAGATGTTCAGTACATGTTTTACACACAAAATGCGGTGCCCATGTTTAACTTGGTCACCAACCTTAACACCAAATTATCCCAAGTATGCACTTTTCACAAAGTCTGTAATATTTTTCCTATTTTCTTTTACCATATTATCCCCACAAACGTAACAAAACACATCAGGATCATTAACACAGCATCTTCGACTTGAGCTCATTTTTAGATGATGTTTTACAAAAAGTTACACTTTGAAGTAAAGTCCGTCCACCTGCTCCGAAAAGCCAAGGGCAACTAATGAAACAAAAAATGGCTGTCAAGAGAAAAGAAAACGTGGATGCCATCCAACGGATACCTTATGAACTAATTTCGCCATCTTTTACCGAAGTCGACACAAAGGATTTTTGTTTTTTAATCTCATTGGCATACAATATAGAAATACACATAAAACTTATTGACAGTTTATTGAAAATAAAAGGAACGCCACAGAGTGGTTATAAATTAGTATACTTATAGATTCATTTAACTTTGAAAATTATTTTCCGGAATATATCAAATATTAAAACAACTAATCGTAAGATGTGTCATACCTAAAAAAGTAGAGCTGTAAAATAAAAACGGATTTCTATTTGGATTCAGCTCTACAAAGATAGTTAAAATCAGCACAAAGATTTCCGGCACCAAAAAAATTTTTTTTTGTAAGCAAGTGTAATTATAAATAAATAAATAAATAAATATATATATATATATATATATATATATATATATATATATATATATGTATATATATATATATATATATATATATATATATATATATATATATATATATACTTGAAATTGACGCTCTCCGGCGACGCACAAACACACAAACACTTGGATAATAAATATTTCACACAAAGAAACATAAATGAAGGACACGGTAGATATTGACGTTTCTACCGCACCGCCGTCGTCATCTGATGACGACGGCGGTGTCAGTCGTGTCCTTCATTTACGTTTCTGTGTGTGGAATATTTATTATCATGGTGTTTGTATGCATATATATATATATATATAATTATATATATATATATATATATATATATATATATATATATATATATATATATATATATATATAACCATGGGTAACGGATGAGATGATTGCAAATATGGATGAGAGAAGAAGATGGAAAAATGTAAACACAGAGTTAGGCAAAATGAAGTACAAAGACTTAAACAATAAATTAAGAAGGGCCATAAATAAATCAAAGGAAGAATGGTGGAAAACGCAACGCGAGGATATGGAAAGTTTACAGAAGAAGGATGAAATTGGTGCTCTATACAGCAAGGCTAAGTTATTATCGGGAAGTAAGAAGGAAAGATCTGTGCTAACAGTTAAAGATAAATGGGGTAAGTTAATAGTTGAACCAGGAAAAATCCAAGAGAGATGGAAGAAATATATAGAAACACTGTATGGTAAAGAACTTAGGGCGACAAGGTTAGACATAGAAAAGGAACATGACGTAGAAGAAGATAGCTAAGGTCCAGGCATACTCGACGATGAAATAGAAAGGGCATTAAAGGAGATGAAAGCAAGTAAGGCTGTGGGGGTGGACAATATTCCTGTAGAAATGTTGAAATGGTTAGGGAAAGGTGGGAAGAAGGCCATATATGGACTGATTCGTAGTATCCATGAGGAAGGAATCTGGCCGGAAGATTTTGCGAGATCGGTGTTAGTTCCTATTCCAAAAAAGGCAAAGGCTTCGTCATGTGAGGATTACAGAACAATATGTTTGATATCCCACGCAGCTAAAGTTATTCTCAGGACCATCAACAAAAGGATAGAGAATAAGGTAAATGATTATATAGGGGATGATCAGTTTGGGTTTAGGAAAGGAAGAGGTACGCGTGATGCCATTGCAGTAATGAGATCACTAGTCGAGAGGAATATGGAATACAATCAGGACGTTTTTGCCTGTTTTGTAGATTTCGAAAAAGCGTTTGATAGAGTGAATTGGGAAAAATTAATGCGTGTAATGCAGAAAATAGGAATGGATTGGAGGGAAAGGAGACTGATCCGCAACCTGTACATGTCTCAGACTGCTCAGGTGCGAGTGGGGAACGGAGAGTCCGGATGGGCAGTGTTAGGAAGAGGGGTAAGGCAGGGTTGCCCATTGTCACACGTGCTGTTCAAATTATATGTGGAGAAAATGATTAAAGAGGCATGGGGAGAACTGGAGGTAGGGTTGAAAGTCGGAGGGGAATTCATAAAATCCGTTAGGTTTGCTGATGACCAAGCATTAGTTGCTCAGTCAGCCAAGGGGTTGCAAGCGTTGCTGAGTGAATTGGAGGTTCAGTGCGATAGATATGGGATGAAAATTAATATTAATAAAACAAAGGTTATGTGATTTTCCAGAAAGAAAAAGGCTAAGCTAAATATTAAAATAGGCGGGGAAAAAATTGAGCAGGTAGAACAGTTTATATATCTCGGAAGTGTTTTGGACCAATACGGTCAAAGTGGTAGGGATGTAAGGAGAAGAATTGCGCTAGGCAAGGAGGCTTTCTCAAGGAGGAGGGAGTTGATGACGGGGACGTTGAGTAGGGATGTTAAGACAATACTCGTAAAAACTCTGATATGGAGCGTAGCTATGTACGGCGCGGAAACGTAGTTGCTGAAGCAGGAGGATAGACGTAGATTGGAGGCTTTTGAAATGTGGGTGTGGAGAAGAATGGAGAAGGTGAAATAGACCGAAAGGAAAACAAATGAAGAAGAACTAGAGTTGGGGGTGAGGAGAGGGGTTTGTTGAGAGGAGTCGTATGGAGGCAGGAAAAATGGATGAAAGGCGTATTGAGCGGTAGTGGAATGTTGAAGAGGGTAATAGAGGGGAGAATGTTGGGCAAGCAAGGTAAGGGTAGGAACAGGATAGGGATGTTGGACGGGATGCAGGGAGGAAAGAAGTACACCGAGATGAAGAGGGACCTGATATAGATTAGTTTGCTAGGTGGGGAGTCACAAAATGTTAATTTGATAGTTGTGTCCATCCAAAAACCAAATGTTAATTTGATAGTTGTGTCCATCCAAAAACCCGGTACAATGACCAACCTGAACAATGAACAAGTTCGTCGGCTCTGCTTTAATCTCTACGAGTAAAATTCTCTGATAAAAATCTGTCGCTTGCTCTATGTTGACTACGCTTCTTCCTACCCCTTTATTTAAAATTACGGCCACCCCTCGTTGGCTCTCGTCCCCGCCGCTGTATATCACTCTATAATTGTCACTCCAGTAATCCCCGCTATCCTTCCATCTCACCTCGCAGAGACCTAAAACAGCTATATTACCTCTTTCCATCTCTCGCTTAATATTTTCTAATTTGCCTCTCCTCAACATTGTCCTGACGTTTCAGGTTCCTATTCTAACTACTTTCGTCTTCTTCTGAGTCTTCTGTCCTGCTGCAGTTATTTCTTCCCTGCAAGGGTTTCGTGGGATGACGACCGCGGAAGCCTTGCCTCTCCCGCTGCCGAGCACGACACACGGCCTCTTGGGCCGAGTCCCGTAGTTGCCAGGACTCATATTATCTATAGTGCCCATCATTATATTCTTGGGAATCATAATTGAGGTGGTTTCCCGTTGCCTTCCTCAATAGTGTTTTTAACGTGACACCATCACTTAATGGCCGCCCCACTGGGGTCAGACGCCATTGCAGCCGCCTCACTGAGGAACAGACCCTGCGTGGACTACCTTTCGTCTGGCTCCTAACCTTCGACCTATCTGGCATGGGTGACCCTTCCAGGAGTAATTATTATTACTCCCGCCAGCACAGCTCTAGGGGTCATCGGAACACACAAGCCCTTCCAACACGACAAGGTTGTAGTCCATGGGAGGGATATATATATATATATATATATATATATATATATAGATGATTTCTTCGAAGTAACACGGAAGTGTTGAATAAAAAACTTAGACAGTAACAAACAGCACGAGAACACATAAAAAGAACACTCACAATAATATTATTGTGAGTGTTCTTTTTATGTGTTCTCGTGCTGTTTGTTACTGTCTAAGTTATATATATATATATATATATATATATATATATATATATATATATATATATATATATATATATATGTACTCTTTTCCACACACATACCCACAAGTATAACAGAACTATAGCACGTCATTATTAGAAATAACTGAGTATTAGACTGGTCGCAAGTCCTAGCCGGGTTAATACCACATTTTTTATAAACAAGGCATGATTTTGAAGGCTCTTCGATCCATGCAATCACCTCCGCAAGTTGAGTATGCATTTGCATTAGCAGAACTTTGAACAAGGTCCATTTATCACACCATCCAAGGCTAAACTTGAACACGGAGCTTTCATCTACACCAGAATTATTTGGTTGACATTATCATTCAGTCAATCGGCTCGGTCCAAAAGCAAAATAAATATTTTGCTGACCATAATGAGTAAAATATAGCCCTACGATTGTCTCAATATATATATATTTATATGCATAAATTATTTCGTCGAAGTAACGCGGAAGTGTTGAATAAAAAAACTTGGAGAGCAAAAAAAACAATAGAAGAACACATAAAAAGAACACTCACAGGTTTTTTTCTTTATAATTTTGACGGAATTTAACTAGAACACTTGAACAAATTTCAAGGTATGAACAGCCTAAATGTTTGAAATTGGCTTCATTAACATCGTGGACTGTGGCGCGTCGCGCACGACTACGAATGCCTGTGACAATGTATGTACGGTATTTCGTCATAACATCATGTTCATTTAAAGCCCCCAAAATTTCAGAGTGTAAGAGGACGTCTCGGTAGCTTAATTGGTTAAATTGGTTAAAAAATTGGTTACTCGGCCGTATATCGAGGGATCCGGGTTCGTATCCCGGTCAAGGCGATTGATTTTTACTCTCTGAAATGGTTGCATTATAGAACACTTGAAGTTATATATATATATATATATATATATATATATATATATATATATATATATACGAGTATATATATATATTTAAATATATATCATTTATAGGTTATCTACCGGTTAAAGTAGGTTTTTGGATGGACAAAACTATCAAATAAATATACATTTTGTAACTCCAAACAAAACCTAATCCAGCAACCTAATCTACATCAGGTCTCTCTTCATCTCTGTGTACTTCTTTCTTCCCTTCATCCCGTCCAACAACCCTATATATATTATTATTAGGTAATCTACCGGTTAAGGTAGGTTTTCGGATGGACACAACTGTCAACTAAATATTTTGTGACTCCTCAGAAAACCTACGGTATATCAGGTCCCTCTTCATCTCTGTGTACTTCCTTCCTCCCTTCATCCCATCCAACTGCCCTATCATATTCCTGCCCTTTCCTCGTTTGTCCAATATCCTCCCCTCTAGTACCTCCTTCAACATTCCACTACCGCTCAATACGCCTTTCATCCATTTTTCCTGCCTCCATAGGATCTCTCTCAATAAACCCCTCTCCTCACCCACCATCCCTCGTACTTCCTCATTTGTTTTCCTTTCCACATTTCGAAAGCCTCCAATCTACGTCTATCCTCCTGCTTCAGTGACCACGTTTCCGCGCCGTATATAGCTACGCTCCATATCAGAGTTTTTACGAGTTTTGTCTTAACATCCCTACTCAACGTCCCCGTCATCAACTCCCTCCTCCTTGAGAAAGCCTCCTTGCCTAAGAGCGCAATTCTTCTCCTTACGTCCCTACCACTTTGACCGTATTGGTCCAAAACACTTCCGAGATATGTAAACTGTTCTACCCGCTCTATTTTTTCCAAACCTATTTTAATGTTTAGCTTAGCCTTTTTCTTTCTGGAAAATCGCATAACCTTTGTTTTATTAATATTGATTCTCATCCCATATCTATCGCGCTCAACTTCCAATCCACTCAGCAATTCTTGCAACCCCTTGGCTGACTGAGCAAATAATGCTTGGTCATCAGCAAACCTAACCGATTTTACGAATTCCCCTCCGACTTTCATTCCTACCTCCAGTTCTTCCCATGCCTCTTTAATCATTTTCTCCACATATACGTTGAACAGCACCGGTGACAATGAGCAACCCTGCCTTACCCCTCTTCCTAACACTGCCCATCCGGACTCTCCGTTTCCCACTCGCACATGAGCAGTCTGAGATATGTACAAGTTGCGGATCAGTCACCTGTCCCTGCAATCTATTCCTATTTTCTGCAATACACGCATTATTTTTCCCAATTCACTCAATCAAACGCTTTTTCGAAATCTACGAAACAGACAAACGCATCCTGATTGTATTCTATATTCCTCTCGATTAGTGATCTCATTACTGCAATGGCATCACGTTCCTAAACCCAAACTGATCATCCCGTAAGTAATCATTTGCCTTACTCTCTATCCTTTTGTTGATGATCTTGAGAGTACCTTTAGCTGCGTGGGATATCAAACTTATTTTTCTGTAATCCTCACATGATGTAGCCTTGACCTTTTTCGGAATAGGAACTAACACCGATCTCACAAAATCTTCCGGCCAGATTCCTTCCTCATAGATACTATGAATCAGTCCATATAGTTTCCTTCCCACATTTTCCTAAACATTTCAACAGTTCCACAGGAATTTTGTCTACCCCCTTGGCCTTATTTGCTTTCATCTCCTTAATGCCCTTTCTATTTCATCGTTGAGTATGCCTGGACCTAAGCTATCTTTTTCTACGTCATGTTCCTTTTCTATGTCTAACCTTGTCGCCCTAAGTTCTCTGCCACAGTGTTTCTATATATTCCTTCCATCTCTCTTGGATTTTTTCTTTTTCAACTATTATATTTATATATATAGTGTGTATGTGTAAATATACGAGCACATATACTCGTATATGTAATAATGTTTTCAATGCATTTTAAATCCTCATACATAATTTTATTTCCTCTACAAAGCAATAAGATATACTTCGCACGAGTGAAAACGTCATTTGGCGTAGAAGTTATTCAAAGAACAGCAGGAGGTACAGTAACAGTAACTTTTAAACTCTACGCTCTAAAACAGTCTTTGGTATTTCACACTATACATTACATTCACCTTTCCGTGGGCATCTCATGCTGAATCCGCGTGGGCAATCAACGGTAGCGTGTCAACAGGCCACAACTGATTTTTGACGCCTAGTCCTCGGCGACAATCAACATCACAACTACTCCATTGAACTACACTGTACTTAAAACTCCACCTTGAAAGTACCCAAGAAAATAATTTCCAAATAACAAAAAATAATTTAAACAATTACTTCAAATATATACTCGCATGGAATAAATTTTTTTATGAATCCAAATCCATAAAAGAACACTTTTTCCAATAAGATCCAAAAGTTTTTATTATTATAAGTCACAATACCCCCCTGTTAGGCACAAAGATCTTTGGAAGGTGCAATACACTTCACACAAAACTCTTTGGCATTTGCATGTTCAACCGGAAGAATTGGACTTATCGAAAAGTGAATTTTTTAAAGCTCCAACTCAGCTGTTTTTATAAACGAAACCGACAAACGGCTCTTATTCTTCAAGAGGAGGATGTGAATTAACCAAGGAATCCCAGGTATTACGCCGGAAGGGTTCTCTCGAAAACATCAACGTGGATGGCACATGAAAGCCAGCCCAGCAGGCAGACTCCTGTTCGTAACGAGGGAGAAGATATACGCGGACTATTTGGAAAGTGCCGATGGACCCGATCCTCCACATAATACCGTAAGCCATTTCAAAACATGTCACCCACCTCAGGTCGTCCATTTTAATCGCATTAAGTATCTCGTTTGTTCGCCCTTTGACTTGAATATACCAAAGTAGCACGGAAGTGAACTCCGCGCTGCCGGAATTACAAGAGTAAATCACCACAACTGAACATTCCCTTCCTTGGCCTCCCGACGAAAGATCCGACCACCTCCCGGGGACAAGGAGAATTTCGTCGACGGCAGATTAAATGGGGGAGGAGGTAGTCGTTGGGGAGAGGAGGGGGCGGCAGGCTGTGCGGGCGGGGTGGTGAGGTGGGTTGGAGCAGAGATGGGACGCTCCCGCGGAGGTCCCCCTGTGATGTGGGTGCCCCTAAGTCCTCCTTCGCTTTGAGGATCACGGCAATGGACTTCCCCCGAAAAAGACTGTCTCGCCCTTCACCCCCCGAGACAAAGCAGCGGCCAATCCCATCAAAGGGAGGAGAGAGGGCGGCTGGGTGTTCGCCCGGGGCACGGAGGGGAAGGGGTTAGAAAGGAAGGGGTCGCCGCGAGGTTGGGAGAGTGGGGGAAGTGACGGCGGAAAAACAGAATCAAAGTCTCATGCTAAAATTCATCGAAATTCCATTGAGTGGCAAATCACCCGGGAAAATATAACGGGAGGTCGAGAGAAGTGATCGGGGTGGAGAGGAAGTTAGTAAGGGCAATCGGTGGGAAAAGAGAGCAATCCCGAAAAAAACGGATAGTTTGTGACTCAACTACGCCGCGGAAGTTTTTGTTTGTCGACTGGAGGGTCAAAACTTGATGAAATTCTCCTACAGGGGTGGCAGATGGATGTGCGGAGAGGGGTGCGGACGCTCAGGGCCGGACACCAGTGGTGTAATGGTAGAGCCAGCTTGAGGAATCTAAAGACTCGCGAGTGGCCCTCCACCTTTCTCCCGAGGAGGCGTTTTGGCTTCCACAGGTCAATCAGAGGCAATCGAGGAAGCTGGAGGGATCGAGGAGGAAATTTGATTTATTTGGTGCATATTGGTGAGGGAAAGGTAAAGGTACCTTTCCCTCACCAATATGCACCAAATAAATCAACTTTTGTTTAAAAAGCTAACCGCAATTAAATTAAATGATATCGGCACTAAGCGATACGGTTTTTACGTTTCCTCGGATGAAATGTTTTCGCGGTATAACGGTAAGTATTTTAGAAGTCCATAGCTGTGCTTCTACAGAACGATCCTGGTGTCGCCGTGGAGTGATTGGTCAGAAAGATATGATTGAAACCTCAGATTGCAAATGCATTTGATGTGGAGGGTGGACTCTTCCTATTAATCCCATCAAACCCTTCCTTCTTTCACCCCAACCACAGACTTTGTGTCATTATATAAGGCGGTTGAAAATTTCCCTTTCAACTGAAGTTGTTGTTGATAACAGTATGCATTCATCTATTTTTAATACTACATTATCTGTAATGTAAATATTCTCAAGCAATCTTACAGGAGTTAAGAATGACGCACAAAGGGTTTACAGGCTCGCGAAGAAGGTTAACTAATTTTTATCGGGTTCTAGAAAATGTTTTTCTTTTCATATTTGCTCTTTTTTGAATATTCACGGCAGAAATCACAATTAGAGCAATATTATTATTTCTTGCAGTTTTGCTATTTCTATTTTTATGTTTCAATTTAGACAGAAATCAGGACTTAGCGATGGCATTACATATTTCCCCTATTTCACCGTACATTTTTGTTGCTGCGCCGCGCTCGACGTAAAATCCTGCTGCGGCAATTCAGGGAATTTCAGAAGTTGGCGATGTGGAATGAAAATCTGTGAAGCAGTCTACGTAAACTTTTAACAATTACTGAAATTAGTCTATAGAGGAAAAATTTTTATTTCTTATACTTAAGACTTCACCACTTAGTCATCTACCTGACTTATGCAATTCTCCTAGTTTCTTGAGCTATTAGCCAGCCCATATAACTCCCATCTATAAAGGCGGCGATAGGGATAAACCAGCCAATTATTGACCCATTTCTTTAAAATCGATCTCCTGTTAAATACTAGAACGCATTATTGTCAGTAACATAATCAGATTTCTTGGTAGTAGGGAAATACTAGGCCACAAGCAGCACGGATTTAGGAAGAGCAGATGATGCGAAATACAATTAGGCCTTTTCATTCATGATAGACTCAGATCGAAAGAAAACAACACACAAGTCAACGCAGTACTACTGTATTTCAAAAAAGCCTTCGATAATGTCCCGCATAATAAATTGTTACACAAAATTAAATTAAATCAATGGTATCAATGAAAACATAATTAATTGGATTACAGAATTCTTCTCAAATCGCAAACAAATAGAAGTCATCGATGGGTTGTGCCCAAAGGATATAGATGTAACTTCAGGCGTCCCCCGGAGAAGTGTATTAGTGTCACTCCTATTCGTAATATACATTAATGGCTTAAGCTCACACGCCAGTAGCAATCTCAGATTATTTGCTCACGACAAGGCAGTATACAGGGAGATAAGGGGCCCATCACATTTCGAGCTACTCTCTAGAGACTTAGACATTATATCGGATTGGTGCAAGGAATGGGGATTAGTGCTTAATATAGACAAATGCGCAGTTTTGAAATTTTGGAACAAAGGAAGTGGCAAACAGGACATAAACGATGAAATAGAGGGCTCAGGGATAAAGACGGCCAATTTAGTTAAGTATTTGGGGGTAGTTCTAAGACCACGCCTTTCATGGGGGGCAGATATCAGGACAATATACGGATCCGCTTTAAAGAAACTCGGCTTCAGTAAACGGGTGGTGGGGAAATGTATTGAGAATGTAAATGAGGGGTGTTATTTTGCTCTAGTTAGACCTCATTTGGAATATACCGCAAGTATTTGGGATCTTTTGGAGAAAATTTGGCAAAAATAATTCGATAAAACCTAGATAAAATCGTGAAAATCGTTATAATAAGAAGAGTTTGTCAAACCTATTAAGGGAATTAGGCTGGGAGCCACTCGAGATGCGAAGAGAACAAACGAGACTGAGACTTTTAGAAAGGCTCAGAACAAATGAGTTTAACAATGACACAGAAGGAATTGTTATGACCCCACACTACACTAGGTAGATCAGACCACAAAGATAAGATAATGGAGGTTGATTCCAGTAGAGGCAGATAAAAATACTCATTCTTTCCCCGAACAATCAGGAATTATAATATTAAGAAGCGGTAGTCGCTTTATAAATATTAAAAACATTTAATTTACAAGTCGGAACAAAATTAAACGTTACAAAGACATCAGGCATATTTGTAGGTGCATGTGTATTTTAGTTGATAGTTTGTGTGTGTGTATGTGTGTGGGTTGTAAGGGTTTTTGCATGAATGTATACGATTTTTTGTGTGTAGATTGGCATGAATTTTTGGGTTTTACATGCGCTTTTATTTTCTATAACTGGTAGTGACCTAACACCCCCCGCCACATGCCCTTACGGGATACGTAGATATGTAGATGTAGAATACCTTTCGAAGGCCGTCATTGTAGAACTCAGCAGACTGCGTCAAAAACCATTGTTCCACGTCTTCAATTGGATCATTTGGTCATCAAATCTTTGACCCCGGATTAGTTTTTTGAGCTCTGGGACTGAGAAAAATTTGGCTGGGGAGAGATCAGGAGAATAGGGCGGAATGGGGCTAAATTTCAAAACCATTTCGCTCTGATTGCCGGTCGAGCCGTGTTTGCTTCTAAAAAAGAGTCGGTAGTCGTGCGCTCAGCGAGCCCAGCGCTCTGACACCTTTGATATGTGCAGTTTTTCGTAAATAATTTTCCACACACAGCCATAACTAAGATCAGTCTCATTCATGACTACTTGTATGGTTACTCTTCTGCTTAATAGGGTAAAGTCCTCTACTCTCTTCACCGTGGCAACATCGTCCGAGAGTGTGGTCTTCTACTTCTGAGATCGTCTCTTAGGAACATGTAGCCAGTATGAAAATTCCTTTTCCACCTTACAGCTGTGCCTAATGGCTGTCCATCATTTCATCGCGGATTTTCCGGGCACTGTAAACTTTCAAATGAAGTAACTTAATCACACTGCGACCCTCTATCTTCTTCATGCTGCGAGTTACTTCAATCTACGCCTTCCTGAAACAAAACAAATCGACATAAATAGTTGCGTCTTACAACAATATGTACATAAAAATCAAGTAATATGCAAAATGAGTTTTATCCATACACCTCTTATTTCTTAGTAATAATTACTTAAAAGCCTTACCCCCCACGTACCAGGGAATTTATTGACTGAGGGACAGCGTCGCACACATGGTCCCCTTAACGGCCAATGAACTCGGCCTCCCACCCGAAAGGAAGGATGCTTTGCTCGATGTTTCCAAAAGTTGACCGCCGTCGGAAAGACCTATGGCGTGGCCGAGAGAGAACCGGAAATCCGGCACCCGGTGAAAGTGTCTACCCAGGATAAGGTGCGCACTCTACGAGTGGGTTTCGAAGAGGATCGGCGTTCTGTGCAAGGATCTGCACAGGACTGTATGCGAGGGAAAAGGCCTCTTGGCTATCACCAAGCGTAAGCTCTTAAGTCGGACTGCGATAGGATTCTGCGAAATTAGCCTCGGTTCTGGGTGACCCGAACGCGAGGGCCTGGGGCGCTTGTCTGGAGATGAGTCGCCTTGATGGATCGGTCTGGGGGCAACATTTGTCCTTACATTCACATCATAACATTTTCATGGGCGATCTTGAAAAAAACTTTATTTGAGCGACTAACATTTCAATATACATTTCTATTTTGCTGAATGGATGGCGTCATTTTTATCATATAGGACAGAAGGAGACTTCATTAACTCTATAAGATAAGTACAATAAACTTATTAGGCTTTTAAACTTGATGATTTAAATTTCAGAACAAAAACATAACTTCGCTGTTCTTCGCAAATTAATTTCCATGATTGGCTTTCTAGTAGCTGTCCTAATTGAAAATAATTATCAACACCCCCCATAAATTTGGTTGGTTTTCACTTTAGCTTCATTGCCTCAATAGGAACGCTTCATTGGACGCTGATTGCCTAAAATAACTGATTGTCATTCAGCAATTTGTAAAAAAATAGTGCTTATTTATTTATATGAAATTCTTCGGATTTTAATTTTTTTTATTTTAGCCTGACTCTCAAGAGTTAAATACGCGAAAGTCTGAACATCTTCAAACCTTTTTTTAATAATGACAATAATAAAGCAAAAGGGAACGTACTACGGCATAATGAATTCATTAGAAATATTTAAAACCGTTAATTATTTACAAGAGTTCAAAAATGAAATCTCAAACGGCATTGCCACAAAAATGAAAATTCCAAATGCTTCTTGATATTTTAATGTTGGTTTTTATTTTTCTTTTCGACAATAATTTCATCCCCATGAATGATTACCAACGCTACCTCATCCTATCCACATTCCTTGCAACCGTTCTCTTCCGAAACAATAAAAAATACACCACTCCGCTCTTTGTTTTTTCATGCTTCATGGAAATGGTATGATATTTTCGAAACAGGTCAGTGTTCGTGTGTTATGTTGGATATTTTGAATATTATCAAGCTATTTTTATTTTTCAATGACTCGTGCAAGAAGTCCATTACTTTATCATTCGCGACGACTTAAAATGTGTGATTAAAAAGTTATTGAAATTCTCAATGTACCACGATAAAATCAACCCCATACAAAAACAACAATCTCCATCCGTTTTGAATATGAAGATTTAATTTGGACCAAATTATCAATCATTCATCGCGCGAATATTTTGACACAAAAAAGTTTGAAGGGAATATTTTTGACATCGCTGTATTTCATCGATAAAATGATGACGTCACCACATGCATCTAAAGGTATATTGTGATCCGGGCAGCATCTGGGGTGTGTAATGCTTCGGGACAATCATCAGCCTTGCACACCACTAGGGAAGGTGGAGGGAAAAATCACTGAAAAGCGGGTAGACGATGAATATTTCATAAAGTATGTCGTAGCGCGACAAATATACGCTATGCCGGCCAGGCGCTGAACACGTTTCATTCATATAATTTATATTACCATCCTACAAAACCTCCAGGACCTGCAGCTCTGTTCTCGTTCTTTGCTCATCTCAGCCTTCACTTCCCCAAGGCAGCTCGAGGTAAAGCGAGTATTTTTTGTGAGTTGATTCTCCTTCTCTTCGCCCTGACTTCTGCTTCAGTTCGGGTGTTTCCGGATGCTACCAAAATATTTGGCGACGCTTAATATGACGCATTACCCCAAAGTCATTTGGATAGAAATGAGGTATGAAAACACGGCGGAAGTAAAGAATATTTCAACAGTTAACATTACACACAAGTTTTTCGGGCATCGCCGTGCGCTATGATATGTAACAAATCCTGTTTCTGTAAATATGAGGGTGGGTGTGTGGGAGCGTGTTTATTTCAGACCCCCCATATTTATCTGTTGAAAAATGTCCAGGATAGACTTATTGTTATTGTGAAATAAGTCTCACTTTGCACGTAAGAGACTTAGCGGAGGGCAACCATTCAAAATACTGCTTCCGAAAACATGATAGGATTCGGGAAAAGGATTCCGCCAAGAGAACGTCTTCATGGACCACTTATAAAAAACTTCTCATTCTTCAAAGATTAGGTGAATAAATCATAGATCGCTCAACATCAGGCTTGTTTCTAGAACAGCAAAATATACCATGAAATATAAAGTTTTTTTCACTGGAATGTTTAATTTGCATGCATATATATATATATATATATATATATGTGTGTGGGTCACAGTGGTCTAGCGGGTAGAGCGTTGGACTGCTGACCAGAGGGTCCCGGGTTCGATTCCCGGGCAAGGCACTTTGGGCACCTGCAGCTCCACCCAAGCTAGTTGATTTTTCGGGTACCAGGTCTTCCTGGGAAACCATAACCGGCACAGGGAAAGGAACTGGCCCCCCTACCCTGATGTGTGAATATTCACACGCCGTCGGGCTTGGTACATGGGTGAGCTCTACCATCACCTACTAAACCGACCTTCGGGTTGATTACTGTGTTTATGGTTTATGGTTTATGGTTTATATATGTATATGTATATATATATATATATATATATATGTATATATGTATATATGTATATTGAGACTTAATGTTAATAAAACAAAGGTTATGCGATTTTCCAGAAAGAGAAAGGCTAAGCTAAACATTAAAATAGGAGGGGAAAAAATAGAGCAGGTAGAGCAGTTTACATATCTCGGAAGTGTTTTGGGCCAACACGGTCAAAGTGGTAGGGACGTAAGGAGAAGAATTGCACTAGGCAAGGAGGCTTTTGCAAGGAGGAGGGAGTTGATGACGGGGACGTTGAGCAGGGATGTTAAGACAAGACTCGTTAAAATTCTGATTTGGAGCGTAGGCTGCGTAGTTTGCGTACTGCGGAGCGTAGTATGTACGGCGCGGAAACTTGGTCGCTGAAGCAGGAGGATAGACGCAGATTGGAGGTTTTTGAAATGTGGGCGTGGAGAGGAATGGAGAAGGTGAAATGGACCGAAAGGAAAACAAATGAGGAAGTACTAGGGATGGTGGGTGAGGAGAGGGGTTTGTTGGGAGATATCCCATGGAGGCAGGAAAAATGGATGAAAAGCGTATTGAGCGGCAGTGGGATGTCAAAGGAGGTAATAGAGGGGAGAATGTTAGGCAAACGAGGAAAGGGCAGGAACAGGATAGGGATGTTAGACGGGATGAAGGGAGGAAAGAAGTACGCCGAGATGAAGAGGGACCTGATATAGATTAGTTTGATAGGTGGGGAGTCACAAAATGTATATTTGATAGTTGTGTCCATCCACAAACCTACCTTAAACGGTAGATTACCTAATAATATATATATATATATATATATATATATATATATATATATCAGGGAAAGGAACTGGCCCCCCTACCCTGATATGTGGATATTCACACGCCGTCGGGCTTGGTACATGGGTGAGCTCTACCATCACCTACTAAACCGACCTTTGGGTTGATTACTGAGTTTATGGTTTATATATATATATATATATATATACACACACACACACACACACACACACACACACATATATATATATATATATATATATATATATATATATATATATATATAAATGTATATACGAGGGTCATCCGGAAAGTAGTACCCGTTCGTGCCGCATGAAGTGCTGACGACGCGAGTAGCCGCTGGACGAGGTCAGATAGCTTCAGTGGCTTGTCTGCCTTCTCTGAGCCAAGTTGCGTGACGCTAGCATTGCTTGTGTTGTTTCTGTCATTGTTTACAATGTTTAAAAAAATTGAGAACGCCGCCAGTTGTGAAGTGAGGGCAGTGATTAAATTCTTCAATGCAAGAAACGTTCGCCCATGTGATATTCATCGCCAATTAAAGGAGGTGTATGGAGACAATGTAATGGACGAGTCACACGACGATGAGCGTTCGGGGAGACCGTCTGTCATTACAGACCAACTGGTGAGCTCAGTTGACGAATTCGTGAGGAACGATCGGCGCGTCACAATTGATGACATCTGTGAGCATTTTCCCAATGTTTCTCGAACAATTGTTCATGAAATTGTTAAACACCATCTGCATTATGCAAAAATTTGTGCAAGATGGGTCCCTCGCATGAAGAACTTAAAGAAGGAGTGACCCTGTATCTCAATGAGCTGGCGGCGAAGGACTATGCAGCAGGAATACAGAAACTTGTCACACGTTATGACAAATGCCTTAATTTGCTTGGAGATTATGTTGAGAAGTAGTTTAAAGTATCCTCTTTCAAATAAAATTTTTTATGTTTGTTAATATTTACTTTTGTGTCTTTATTTCACGAACGGGTACTACTTTCCGGATGACCCTCGTATAAATACGAGGAGTAGTCTTAAAGTAAGTACCGTTTGCTTATATTTAAATATTGGCGCTTCAGAACACAGTTTTGCTCCTGCAGCGCCATCTACTGATTCATTGAGAAGCTATAGCAGCATTTGTTTTGTTTCAGAAGTCGTTTGCTTGTCCGTGCATGCAAACAACAATGTCCGCGACAATCGCTGATCCCGCCAGCTGTGAAGGGCGCTCTGTCATACGATTCTTGTATGCAAAAGGATTGTCGGCTGCTGAAATTCATCGGGAATTATGACTAGTTTATAAACCTACAGTTATGAGTGAAGGAAAGGTTAGACAATGTTGCTGTGATTTTAAAAATGGACGAACAAATGTCCATGACGAAGAGCGAAGTGGTAGACTCAGTATTCTGACCGATGAAATTGTTTCGCAAGTGGAACAAAAACTGCGATGTGATCGTCGATTGACAATTAATGGCCTGGCTGAACAATTTCCTCAACTTGGACGCACTACTGTCCACAATATTGTTACGGAAAACCTCGATACCACACATTGCGTGCAAGGTGGGTACCGAAAATGCTCACCGAACACCACAAAGAGCAAAGAATGTCCAGTGGACGAGAGCTTTTGGGTCGTTGGGAAGTCTTTAAACCACCCACCATAAAGTCCTGACCTTACACCCAGCGACTACTTCCTCTTCTTACACTTGAAACAGTGGTTCGGTGGACAACGTTTCGAAACCGAAGAGGAACTCAAGAATGGCGTTGTCGATCGGTTCAACCCTCAGGCGGCGAGTTTCTATGCAGAGGGGTTAAAGAAGCTGGTGCAGCGGTACGAAAAATGCTTAGAAGTGAACGGCGATTATGTAGATAAGTGAAGTAGGTTTGTAGCTAACTAAAAGTACCAATAAAATGTGTTTCATATGAGTATATTTTTTCCTGTGACCAAACGGGCCTTACTTTATGAACACGTCTCGTATTTATATTTTCAGTCTAATAATGAAAAGACAGTAATTTATAGTTGGAAATGGCTGCATTGTTTTTCGAAGTCTTCTCTATAGTAATCAATGCACTTTTACATGCGCTCGAACCATTTTTTATAACACTCTTTCTACTCCGATGGAGGTATCTCCAAAACATGGTTTTTGAATGCATCAATGGTTTCTTCAGGCACCGAAAAACGTTGGCTACGCAATATTTTCTTGATAAACGGTAATAAAAAGAAGCCTTTTGGTGCTAACTCAGGGCTATACGGAGGGTGACGCATCAATTGGACGTTTTGGCCAGCCAAATAGGTAGTTGTTTCAGCCAATATGTGAGAGCTTGCATTGTCATGATGAAGAATGATCCTTCATTGACGCTTTTTTCCGTATTTCACCAAGTGCTTCTGGCAAACAAATGCTCGTGTACCATTCAGAATTGGTGGTTCTACGTTCCTCTAACGGTGCGGTTCCCATATTTCCAGTTATTCCGAAGAAACAGGCGACCATTTGCTTCGATGTGCTTCGTGCACAAATCACTTTTGTTGGATTCGGCTCGACTTGGAAGATCCATACAGTGGATTGCTGTTTTGTTTCGGGGTCACACGCATAGATCCAAGATTTGTCACCTGTGTACATGTTATGCACAGCTTTTGATGGACCGCGATTGTATTTCTTGATCATTTCTTTGCACCAATTGACACGAGCATCTTTTTGAGCTTTTGTCAAATTATGCGGGATCCAACGCGAACGAATTTTTTTCACAGTAAAATATTCGTGAAATATCTTATTGATGCTCGTCATACTAATCCCCCAGAATGCCTCGCTCTCACGATAAGTCACATGACGATCTTCCTTTACTAGTTCTTGCAGAGCATCCATGTTTCCTGGCACAGTAACTGATTTTGGACGACCTTCACGACATTCGTCGCTGAGCGAACGGCGGCCATGATGGAATTCATTATACCAGCGTTTCACGGTGAAAAAGGTTAGGCTTAATCGCCAACAGTAAGCCTGGAAATAAGTTGATCGATGCACCCCTGTCTTGATAATCCAGGTCGAAAATCGTAAAAAATCATCGCACGAAAGTGCTCACGAGGTAACTTTGCTGAGACAAAATTTTTGAGTCACTGCAAACAACACAAGTTATGATCTGAAAATATTCTGAAGAAAGTTAGCGTTACGTAAAAGGTTCAAACTTTCTGATGAAAACGTCAGATGGACCCTAAAACACTTAGTGTTTTCAAGGCTCAAAATAAAAATAACAACCCTCGTATTGGATGGTAGAAGGTTACCGAGGCCATGAAATAACAGTTGGTGGCAATTCCTCAGACCAGAGATGGTGAACCTATGGCAAGCGTACCTTTATTGGCACGCAGAGCTGCCAGAGTGCTACGGGTTAATCGACGGTGATCACTCAGGCCAATACTGGGTTGGCACGCAAGTCAAGAGTATACTCTTCTTACATACATAAACGTCGGCACTGAATCGCCAAAAGGTTCGCCGTCGATACCTTGGACCGTGTGCTTTGTGGGGACGGAAGGACACAATAATTTGAAAAAATAAAAAAGGCGAGGGTTTGGTACAGATAGCAATTAATTATGCTCAGCGACTCAGGTTCATGGAACACAGTAAACCGTTGGAGTCACATTCACGCACGCACCGAGGATTTTCAAGGAGAAACTCCTCCGTCAATGATTCGTCCATCGTTCTTAAATAAATAAAATAAGGGAAAGAGACAAATAATAAAAAGAAAGTGTTGCAAACATTTCCCACTCTGGTTTGCGGAGAACATTGACCGCGTTCAGGATTTACGAAGATGAATTCCTACAGCAGTACTTACAAATCGTGCTTGAATGGAGAAAATAAAGGAAAAAGGAAATAATAAATAGAAATCGCATGCACATGCAAATCAGGTTTTCGGACTCTCAGTTACTCTTGTGATTCACAATCACACGCCAACTCAGGGTTTATGAAAAGATACTTCTACACCCCGGTGACCCACCTCGTGCTGAAATTAATAATAAAATAAAAGGCTATTAACAAAGCATGAATAACTACATAAACATGCACACCCGGTCGTACTTAAATCGCACAATCTTCAGATTCGATCTTCTGTGCATCTCAAACGGTAGAGATTGCGCTCTAGATATCATTTCAAAAACGTATGTTAATCATCATCATCACAGGTCTTCAATATTGAGATTGGTTTGACATATCTCTACAATTAATTTGTCCATCGGCTCTTTCTTTTCTTTAAATCGGGTCATTACTCCTTCCAAGTACTCGTATCTCATCCGGAGTATTCCTCCACAGTCCTTTCCATTGGCGTGGCCCTCGACAACCGTCATCTAAGAAGATTATCACTTCTTCTATTCAGAGTTTTTATTATAATTATTTCTTGCCCAAAATTATTTCTCTCCAAGTACCGTATCCTAGTTATTTATATTAAGTGATGCTTTTGATAAGTATTTTTCATGAACTAATGAGGATTTTACAATGTTTTATATCCCAAGTTTCCTGCAAAGTTAATTTTAGTACGTTTGGAAGCAAAATCATCGACCCCAGGAGTCTTGTTTACGCAAAGATTCGTCGCTGCTCCATGAAATAGCAAGCTTGGCATGGTATCTCCTTTCTATATTCCATGCCGTTTAGTGTAATGTTAGGTGGGGCATAGAAGCAGTGAATAGTTCCGAAGGAATCAAATCAAAGTAAAAAACCGACCCTGGCAGGAAGAGTGCACATTTGAGTTCCAGTGAGTTTCCATTGGTGAGATAATGTAATCATGGATAAGGGAAAAACAGATTGAAGCCTTTACAAAAGCAAATTTCTTGACACAAGAGTTGGGGGTATCCATGGAAGAAAAAATGTACAGTTCCCGCAATTCGAAGCCTGTCAATCCAAGTCAAGGGAGTCAAGATCTTATATCGCATCCCAGGGGTGTTCGGCTGTGCGGAGATGGGGCTGTCGGATGGAAAGTCTTTTTTGGGCTCTAGGCTCGGATTCAATTAGTTTGCTTGGGGAGGGTTGAGTGGGTGTGGGTTCTCAAGCAAGAGAACCGCGGGTTTTAACTTGATTCTCCGGAATCTCTCGGTGGTATTGAGGGGGCAGGAGTAGAAAGGGTGGGCGCGTTGAGATTGTATACCTCCATAATAAGGCTTAACCCGAGGGAGGAGTCATTTAATTTGCCGTAGGGTGACCGAGTAAGACTGAGGAACCTTCGGAGAGATAACATGGGTATGGACATAGAGGTCAGCTTGAATGTCGAGGCCCGAAAACCCATGCACTCTCCCCGATACCGCACCTTAACCCTATCGTGGCTCTCTCGATAAGCCTCGGGTTAAGAGTGAGGAAGACCAGAAGCTTTTAGTGTGACATCTCTCCCCGAGCTGAGCCTCTCACTAGTTCACCGCAGCACCCGGCCATATCCCCAACCACCCACCGCCTCCTCGACCCCCTTCCCCCCAAGAGACCACCATCTCTTCGGCCCTCCATCTTTCTACCCTCGCCTAAGACAACACTCCCTTTAGCCCTATTTAGCGTGGAATTTCCCGCAATAACCACCTCATAATCGAGTAAATAAATTTTAAAATGCCCAATATTCGCTCATATATCTTTATATTAATGTGCACTGCTGAAGCAATTAGTAATGGATTCGAAAGTAAAAAGGGTGGCGAAAAAACCGGCGTCGGCGTAATCTTACTCTTAACATGTAAGTTCACCTTCACCGTCCATCGTCATGCTAGGCGGATTACAACGGATTGCCTAATGCCAGCGAGAATTCCGGCGAGAGTTAGGATAGAGAATGGATTTAGAAATAAATATTAGAGAGAATCGTGTCGTTGTAAAATTTTTCAAAATTTCTTTACATCTTTACTGAATGTCCAGTTAGCAATTCACTACTCCATGAGGAAGCTTCATAACCAAACGCAAATCTTCTTCTAATGTCCCTAATACTTTGATCCTTTTGGTCGAAATAACTTCGGAGAGAGCGTAACTGTTCCATCTGCTGCGGTCGATAAACATATGCATTTACATATATATATATATATATATATATATATATATATATATAACAAAGAGTTAAACAATAAATTGAGAAGGGCCAGAAATAAAGCAAAAGAAGAATGGTGGAAAACGCAATGCAAGGATATGGAAAGTTTACAGAAGAAGGGTGAAATTGGTGCTCTATACAGCAAGGTTAAGTTATTATCGGGAAGTAAGGCGGCAAGATCTGTGCTAACAGTTAAAGATAAGTGGGGTAAGATAATAGTTGAACCAGGAAAAATCCAAGAGAGATGGAAGGAATATATAGAAACACTGTATGGTAGAGAACTTAAGCCGACAAGGTTAGACATAGAAAAGGAACAGGATTACTTAAGGAATGATCCGTTTGGGTTTAGGAACGTGATGCCATTAAGGTAATGAGATCACTAATTGAGAGGAATATAGAATACAACCAGGACGTTTTTGCCTGTTTTGTATATTTCGAAAAAGCGTTTGATAGAGTGAATTGGGAAAAATTAATGCCTGTATTGCAAAAAATAGGAATGGATTGGAGGGACAGGAGACTGATCCGCAACCTGTACATGTCTCAGACTGCTCAGGTGCGAGTGAGGAACGGAGAGTCCGGATGGGCAGTGTTAGGAAGAGGGGTAAGGCAGGGTTGCCTATTGTCACCGGTGCTGTTCAACGTATATGTGGAGGAAGTGATTAAAGAGGCATGGAAAGAACTGGAGGTAGGAATGAAAGTCGGAGGGGAATTCGTAAAATCGGTTAGGTTTGCTGATGACCAAGCATTAGTTGCTCAGTCTGCCAAGGGGTTGCAAGCATTGCTGAGTGGATTGGAGGTTCAGTGCGATAAATATGTGATGAGAATCAATATTAATAAAACAAAGGTTATGCGATTTTCCAGAAAGGAAAAGGCTAAGCTAAATATTAAAAGAGGCGGGGAGAAAATAGAGCAGGTAGAGCAGTTTACATATCTCGGAAGTGTTTTGGACCAATACCGTCAAAGTGGAAGGGGCGTAAGGATAAAAATTGCGCTAGGCAAGGAGGCTTTCGCAAGGAGGAGGTAGTTGATGACGGGGACGTTGAGTAGGGATGTTAAGACAAGACTCGTAAAAACTCTGATATGGAGCGTAGCTATGTACGGCGCGGAAACGAGGTCGCTGAAGCAGGAGGATAGACGTAGATTCAAGGCTTTTGAAATGTGGGTGTGGAGAAGAATGGAGAAGGTGAAATAGACCGAAAGGAAAACAAATGAGGAAGTACTAGAGATGGTGGGTGAGGAGAGGGGTTTGTTGAGAGAAATCCTATGGAGGCAGGAAAAATGGATGAAAGGCGTATTGAGCGGTAGTGGAATGCTGAAGAGGGTCATAGAGGGAGAATGTTGGGCAAGCGAGGTAAGGGCAGGAACAGGATAGGGATGTTGGACGGGATGAAGGGAGGAAAGAAGTACACCGAGATGCAGAGGGACCTGATAGTTGTGTCCATCCAAAAACCTACCTTAAACGGTATATTACCTAATAATAATAATAATAATATATATATATATATATATATATATATATATATATATATATATATATATATATATATATATAGTATTATTAGGGATTTTACAGGTTAGGTGGGTTTTTGGATGGAAACAACTATCAAAAAAATATTTTGTCGCTCCAAGCATAACCAAATCTAGCAACCTAATCTACATTAGGTCCCTCTTCATCTCTGCGTACTTCTTCCTCCCTTCATCCCATTCAACATTCATATCCTCTACCTGCCCTTTCCTAGCTTGCCACAGTAATACACGCATTAATTTTTCACAATTCACTCTATCGAACGCTTTTTCGAAATCTACAAAACAGACAAACATATCCTGATTGTATTCTATATTCCTCTCGATTAGTGATCTCATTACTGCAATGGCATCACGTTCCTAAACCCAAACTGATCATCCCGTAAGTAATCATTTGCCTTACTCTCTATCCTTTTGTTGATGATCCTGAGAATAACCTTAGCTGCGTGGGATATCAAACTTATTGTTCTGTAATCCTCAAATGACGTAGCCTTTGCCTTTTTTGGAATAGGAACTGACACCGATCTCACAAAATCTTCCGGCCAGATTCCTTCCTCATAGATACTACGAATCAGTCCAAATATGGCCTTCTTCCCACCTTTTCCTCACCATTTCAACATTTCTACAGGAATGTTGTCCACCCCCACAACCTTATTTGCTTTCATCTCCTTTAATGCCCTTTCTATTTCATCGTCGAGTATGCCTGGACCTAAGCTATCTTCTTCTACGTCATGTTCCTTTTCTATGTCTAACCTTGTCGGCCTAAGTTCTTTACCATACAGTGTTTCTATGTATTCCTTCCATCTCTCTTGGATTTTTCCTGGTTCAACTATTATCTTACCCCACTTATCTTTAACTGTTAGCACAGATCTTGTCTTCTTACTTCCCGATACCTAACCTTGCTGTATAGAGCACCAATTTCACCCTTCTTCTGTAAACTTTCCATATCCTCGCATTGCGTTTTCCACCATTCTTCTTTTGCTTTATTTGTTGCCCGTCTGAATTTTTTATTTAACTCTTTCTTTGTACTTCATTTTGCCTAATTCTGTGTTTACATTTTCCATTTTCTTCTCTCATCCATCATTGCAATCATCTCATCCCTTACCCATGGTTTCCTTATCCTTTTCCCGCAAACGGTTCCTATACTGGCTTTTGCGGCTTCCAAAATCACTGTCTTGATACATTCCCATTTTTCTTCAATAGTCATCATCTCTTTACCTTCATCCATGATTTTCTCTACAGCCTGCTGATACTCTTTCCACGTTAATCCATTTCAGGCTTCTACATTCCATTTCCTAACCCGCCGGTCGTGCCTTATCCTTTTTGAAACGGACGTTACACTTCATAACAATTAAATTGTGGTCTGAGTCCCCATCCGCTCCTGGGAAACTGTGCGAATTTATCACACTGTTCCTAAACGTATGCCTAAACATAGTATAATCTAACTGATACATTTCTGAGTCACCTGGCATTTTCCATGTATACCTACGCCTTTTTTGGTGTCTAAATCATGCGTTAGCGATGACTAACACCTGTCTCCTACAGAATTCAATTGCTTTCTCTCCACGTTCATTCCTCGTGCCTAACCCATAGTCCCCCACCATATTTTCCTTCGCCTACCGTCGCATTCCAACCCCCATCACTATCAAATGTTTCCCTGCAGGAACACACGCGATTATATCCTCTAACTCATCGTACATCCTATCGACTTCTTCCTCCTCGTGGTGGCTCGGTGGCATGTATACCTGAACAATGACCAAGTTCGTCGGCTCTGCTTTAATCTTTACGAGTAAAATTCTATCAATTGCTTGCTCTATGTTGACTACGCTTCTTCCTGCCCCTTTATTTAATATTACAGTAACCCCCTCGTTGGCTCTCGTTCCCCCCCCCGCTGTATATCACTCTATAATTGTCACTCCAGTAATCCCCGCTGTCCTTCCATTTCACCTCGCAGAGACCTAAAACATCTATATTACCTCTTTCCATCTCTCGCTTAATGTTTTCTAATTTGCCTATCCTCAACATTGCCCTGACGTTCTACGTTCCTATTCTTACTACTTTCGTCTTTTTCTGCGTCTTCTGTCCTGCTGCTGTTATTTCTTCCCCGCACGGACTTCGTGGGATAACGACCGCGGAAGCCTTGCCTCCCCCGCTTCCGGGCACGACACATGGCCCCTTGGTCCGAGTCCCGCAGTTGCCAGGACTCAATTTTTTTACGTTGTCTATGTTGCCATCATTATATTCTTGGGAATCATAATTGAGGTGGTTTCCCGTTGCCTTCCTCAATAGTGTTTTTAACGTGACACCATCACTTAATGGCCACCCCACTGGGGTCAGACGCCTTTGCAGCCGCCTCACTGAGGAACAGACGCTGCGTGGACTACCTTTCGTCTGGCTCCTAACCTTCGACCTATCTGGCATGGGTGACCCTACCAGGAGCAATTATTATTACTCCCGCCAGCACAGCTCTAGGGGTCATCGGAACACACAAGCCCTTCCATCACGACAAGGTTGTAGTCCATGGGAGGGCTGGGAGATATGTATATCTGTATAATTATATATATATATATATATATTATATGTATATATGTATATATTATATATATAAATATTATATATATATATAAATGTATAATTATAAATATATATTTGAAAATTAATTTTGAATAGACTATATAAACATAATATATATATATATATATATATATATATATATATATATATATATATATATATATATATATATATATATAACCCTAACTACTGAGATATATATTTCTGTATATATCTCATTGGAGTGGGTCGCGGTAGTCCAGGGGTTAGAGCGTTGGACTACAGACCGTGCACACTGCGTGTGAGTTTCATTTTAATGTGTTACTCTGTTTTTATTTGACACATAAAAATGAAACTCACACGCATCCTGAATTTTCAGCAGTCCAACCACCTTCCTTTAAGGAGAGAGGGAACTTATGAGGTTTCAATAGGAGAGGACGACACTGGATGGAAGAGGTAGGCGGGGAAAGGCGTGGGAGGGGAGGGTTTGAAATTATGGGGATGATATAGAAATTTGGGAGTAGAGGGGAGATGAAAATTTCTTAAGATGGGAGTAATCAGTGTCTGATAATGGTCCCTGGGTCAGTCCAGGAATCGAGGAACCAGATGCAGGTATGTACCTCTATACACCCATTTTATTGTTTTGCGAAATTGAGTGACCACCAATCACTTCCAGTTTTTTTCATAACCATTCAAGCTGGGACTTTGGCTGAAAATATTCACGCGACTTATGTTCCAGCTCGGCGCGGGTTAAGAATATCTCGCTCTTACGTGACGGCACCACCCGCTAATAACTCTCGGCGTCCCATCGCTCGGCTCCGACCGAGTGCATCGAATCGAGCTCCGGGAGCGCGCGCGCGTAGGGTTGGCGCCCCAGAGCCCAGGCGGGTGACTCCAGGGGGTTGTGGGAGGGAGGAGGGGCGGGCGCGCTCCAGGTCGTGGACCCGCGTCTTCGCAGTGCCCGCTTGAGTGAGTTGGACGCGGGTGGCAGGATGAGTTAATGAATAAGTGGCGAGAGCGGATGATACGGGGGTGGTGGCAGGGGGGTTTCTTCACCGGTAGCCTCCGCCGCCGCCTCCTGTGCAACAATGAGTGCCGTGTTTCCTGCAAGTAATTACCCCCGCCCACCCCCTCCCGCCCGCCCTCCCACCCCACTCATCCGCCGCGCCCCCGTGCCGTCATCCCTCCCTCGCACCGAGGCCTTCACACTGATTCCCATTCGCGGAAGGAGCTACGGCAGCTGATAAAGAGATTTCGAGCGTCCTTTCCTCCTTGCGCTATCAGCTACCGTTCAGAAGAAGATCCCACGAAACGCCGGCCCTCACTCATCATCCTGCGAAGGGCGACGCCGGGTTAACTTTTCGTCTCGTGGGGCAGATAACCTTCACCCGGCCTATGTGCATCCGGTAAAGCGGATAAAAATATATAAAGAACAAATACGGGGACCGGTTATGGTTAAGATAGATGAAGGTTGGTAGGGAAGATAAAATTAGTTAGGGAGCAGGTCGGTTCCCACCGTTTTCCATCGCATTTCGCACTCAGGAAAATAACAAATGCCAGCGTTTTACAGTCGTCGATATTAAACTAATATTCGCCTCCCTCAGCAGTTATTTTCTATGGTCGAGCTCTAGAATAAGGAACGGAAATCACTAAGTGGTTCTTCTAGGTATTACGTGGGGGATGTTAATCACTGAAAACCGAGCGCATTCTCCTGCTTCGGTTTCTCTCACCATGTTTTTTTGTTACTTTAGACTCAGCCAAACTCCCTCTCCCTTGCCCTTCGTCATCTTAGCCACTCCAATAAATGTCTTTACACCCGTCTCATATCACCAGCAAAGAATTCTCACAGTTCATTTAATACCTCTCAGTACTTGAAATATGCTTTGAGAACCTCCGTGAATTCTCATCTTCTCAGGAATAAAACTACTCAGAATCAATCCTTGAAACTTATTGACGGTGAAATACTGCGAAGGAAGGTTTCTGTACAAAATGTTTAGTAAAAATGTGTCCCCCCGCACAACAATCGCCGTGGGTCATTATTGGATAATCTGTTAGGTGTGTATATTGAGACTGTTTCCGCAAAATAACGCACTCAAAATATTCATTATCTCTGAAAACTATTTAATTTAGACTATATGATACTGCAATAGCTTCATGCCCAATTGGTTAATGATAAGGCAACTTAAGAGTTCCCCTCCTAAGATTTTCCTCGTTAATTAGTCCTAATTAAAGTTGAAACATTAGGAGCCCGTTTAAGAGCTAGCCTTTTCCTATAATAAAGACTTAATTGCAAACCTAAAGCCATTCTTAGCCAATATACCTCTCAAGTATTGTAGAAAGAATACTTAAATAAAACACATGAAATCGGATACACAATCTTTCTATTATGTATCATTCACGTTTTGTACAAAATTTAGATCCGAATTTATAACTAAATGCCACGAGGGATTCTATTTTTATTTTAAGAGAACAACTTGCCCGCTCAAGGAAATATTTCTGCGCTTGTGATCTGCTCGATTCCGCCTTTCACATCTATCCTGTGTTCGTCCTCTATATGTGTTCCTATCCCTTTTCCTTATTTATATTTCCAAGTGATGAATATTTGTTCGCCATATGGCGGGTTTTCGTGTTTGAATGTGTGTACACAAACACACACACACATATATATAGATACATATATATTATTTAATAGTTGCTCCCTGGAATTAATAAGCGTTTTAAAACGGCGAAGGAGAACATTTGAGCACTTCATGCGTGTAAATATTGAAAATAAAAATACCTTGCTGAAAATGTCTCAAGTAACCAACCGATGATGGATAGCATAAAAATGCACAGACACTGACGAAATAGCGTACATGAATTATTTAAACAGTCATTATTAATTTCCATGTCAAGGTGAATGTATTCTCGGGGTCGCGTAAGCCTACGAAGCAGTTGGGAGTCTCATTCATTCGCTTCGATGTGCTTCAGCAATGAAGGTAACTTCCCGTCACACTTCATTGGAATGGGATAATTTTTTGCACCCCAGCTCACTTGGTCTCGATCAACTCTGTTGAGTACCAGTGGAATGTGGTCTATTACTTTCCGAAAGAAGTCAATGTGATGATCCCTGACCGCCAAAACGGGTAACGGTTATCTGTAACATATCTTTCGCCGAGGAACATAAACGAAGTTGAAAATTTTAGAAAAACAGAATCAAACCGGCGTATGAACAATGGCAACTCACTCCCTCCATTGAAGAGTCTCCGAGTCAGCAGACCAACGGAAATAAGGGATGCTCTGGCAAAGAAGGCTTGACAGCACTCATTTTTCCGTGTCGGGCCATTTTGGTTTCCTGGCACGGCACGGAGGAAATACTTTCGCAAGCGAATTTCACCCATCGAACTTAACCAACGAGAACAAATTGGAAACTTTAACAAAGATAAAGCATTATAAATGATATTTTATAGCCAAATATGTTTTAACTTTATATCAAGCAGTGTTCTGCAATGATGTCTCACTCTCGAACGTGACATGCAGGGTCCTGAGGTAAATGCAACTAAATTTGGGCTCTATATCGTAGCATTTGCATTTCACATGCAACTGAGTGAGGAAACTGAGGCTCAAAAACAGACCGATTATTCTTGGTTCGAAATATCATCACATTTAGTTAATTTATCTATCCGTAGAGACATGGATTATAATGCATATTTTACACAAGTGGTTAATGCCCATCGTTGACTGGGAATATTACAAAAGGTAATCTACCGGCTAAGGTAGGTTTTGGATGGGCACAAGCTAACAAATAATTCTCTTGTATCTCCTAACAAAAGTCAACCCAACATCCTACTCTATAGCAAGCATCATCTCGTTGTTATAGACATCTTATATTTATTGTGTTCCAAAGTTGTACGCTTCTCATTTTTGCAGATTTTATAAACTGGTAAGCTTTAAATATTTTCACGAATGTCATATATTTTTCAAGTATTTTTTCCCAAGTTACAGCGCTGAGAGTTACTGCCATTCATTTCCCCATTGCATTAGTCAGATTCAGCAGGTAAAGACGTTTGAAAAGGATGCGTATACAAAGGTTATAAAAAAATCTAGAGCCTAGACTTTTTCATTAAGATCCATTTGTAGTGCCCCAAAGGTGGTTTCTTTTTCACAATTTTTCTCGTCTTACTTTCACTGATTTTTTTATTAAATACTTATGACTTTAAAACTAATAACAAATATAAAAATGCTGAAAACTCTCTCCCTTGTTATCGTTTGCACATCGTTTAGGTGATAAATAATATTAAAAAATAGATATCTCATAAATACATAACAATGACATAGAATTCCATTTAGTTATAAAGCATTTTATTACTAAGCTGTATTTTAAGCATCATAAACGACAGTTACAACTTATAGAGAGATGATTGAATAACAAATGTTAAAGGAAAATTTAAACAAAAGAATATATAATATTATAATAGTAGGCTAGTATCAGAAGCGAAGATATTGAAAAAAGTTTCATAAATGCAATTGATGTTTTTTTTCGACAAGTCTTAAAGGTAAATAAGCGATAGAGAAAAAGGAAGATTATTTGAATACAAAAGTGTCGTTTAATTAGAATAATAAAGTTCAAACCTACAAAATGGCCAAATAAAATCATGGAAATATGTATGAGACAATCATAAAATGAAAGACAACTTGACATATTCTGAGGCAGAGCAGAGAAAATGGGAAATTGGAAAATGCTCATCAAAATATTTGCTATGATGAAAGGGATTGTATTTATACTTGGTTAAAATGTGTGTTTAATGGGAAGTTTAACGGAGAGATTACTTCTCCCGTTATAACAGCAGCGCAAAGGATCCCCTTTTACAAAATTAAGCAGATACGTTCCAGCTTTATTTCATCTTCAGAGTAGTAAGGATGTTAACATTATACGAGTATACCAATTTAAGCATTAATATACATCATATTATATCTAATATATGATACTAATACTTCATATATTTTGAAAAATAGTACAACCGTATTAAATGTAGTAGGCATAAATATTAAAATAAAAACATAAATTCTTAATTATGATGAAAATTGTCACAAAAGAATTCATCAAATGAGTAAAGTGGATGAGCAAGTAATCAGGTACTCTATACCCTATTCTTGAAACTGTGGATACTGTCCCATTTCAACTGAGTAGGCAGATAGTTATACAGCCGTATGTTCACATTATGAAATGTATTGTAAGTTGATGACAATCTACAACAAGTAGTATTAAAATTCGCTTTACCTCTTGTGATGTGATTATGGATGTGAGATCTTATTTGGTAAGTTTCTAGATTAAATTTCACATGAATCAGAGCCTTAAAGATATTTTAACCAAATACAGTCATGATTTCATTCCTAATTAAAAGGAGGCTTTCAGGAGTTACGTGGTGGTATATTAGCAAAAGAGCGATCAGCTCTCTTTTGTAGTAGCAAAATTTGTTTAACATGTGGGGAATCATCCCATAATAACTCAACACTATAATTCAAATGGCATTAAAGAAGGGATGTTAAAGCACACGATTACTCATTACTCATTCGAAATTAGAAAGTTGAGCTTTCTTAACTTATGAGCAGCTTTACTCAGGTTATCAAAGATCTGACTGCTGTGGGTCTCCCAGTTGAGGGTTATATCAATACAGCTATATTGATACAAAACTAAACTGGTATATAATAAGTGTTTAAGTCATTTAAGAGAAAGCTTAAAGAGTATAATATATTTCTTTAAAAAGAATTTAATGTTAATTAAAAATTTTAAAATAGCGTCAAACGAAGGTTAAATAATTGGAGAATGATACTATCCAAAGAATAGAAAAAGATACTAATCGCTGTAACGTCTCCAAATTCCTGATTTCCAGGTACACGTGAGGCCATTTTTAGGAGAGTCAGGCATTAGGGCGAAAATCACTTGGCAAGTTCTTCATTTGCGGGCTTTCAGCAGCTGCGTGAGACTGCAAGGCGGTGGTAATGAGGATACTTATTTGTCACTCTTCGGTATTTCGCGTACATAAACTGAATGCAAATAAGTTATTATGAATTAATTAGTTACCACTCGTCAATCCCTTCCTCTGCACGAAAAATCACCGGATCCTAAGATTTACTTAGCGTTTCCTTTTCCGGTCACTGAGGAGTGCCCAGGTCTAATTCCGAGCGAGTTTCCTGTCTACTACCTTACCTTATCTCTTGGGTATTTTCTCAGTTTCCCGTAGTCGGGAAAACCAGGCAAGAGGCTACAAATTTGGAAGATTATAACATTTGTAAAGAGCAGCTAAGACTGTGGTTTAAAGAGGTACTTTACTTTCAAAAGATACTTAGTTACAAAAAATAACGTACACATTTCGGTGAGGTTATCTTCCTCTGGGCTGCGCTGAAATAATTGCCTAAAATTAAAGAACGGCATTAATTTACTTAATTTATCTGAAACGGCTCCAAAATTGGCGTATTGCACAAAAAGTAGAAGGCAATCAAAAGATGTCTAATTAAAGGGATTAATAAACTATGTACAGTGTATCTATTCCCGTACTTCAGAACATAGGTCCCTTTATATATGGTCATCAGATACAAACTGCTTTTCTTCAGCGATGGCAATATCTAGGGGAAACTCATCCAGTTCCTTCATTCTCAAAATAAGATTTTCCCGAAGTTTCGTCCTGAATTACAATGTTCGTTGGGTTATAATCATCATGATCGCATTCTTTTCAAAAGACCATTGGTTTCATTGAAAATATCTCTTTTATATGAAGTTATTATCCTTACTGTCTATCCGTATCGTCAATTAATATTTAATAAATATATTATAATAGATTATTCGCAGGAAAGTAGTGATCAAAGGCAAGCAGCAGGCATCAGGTAATTGGCCACGTCGACTTAAACCGGGGGAGACACGAGGCATCACGTTAAAAAAATGGTACGCATCGCCTCCTTGCGAGAGTTGCCACGCCAAACGCAGACAGGACACAAAACGACATGAAAAACCACTTCCTCGAGGATCTTTTCAAGGGTAAGCTTAAGGCAGCGCCCTCGCTCGACTATCAGTTTAGACTTTGGTTCAATGCAATTTCCCCTCAATCGAACGACTGCATAAATCCATGCCGAGAGAACAGTGTGGGATTTATTCACGGAGACCAGTTCAGATCATTGACACCGAAGAAGAAAAATGGGTTCTCTCGAAGTAATCCTCCCTCGTAAATAATTTTTCAGGAGCCAAATACTGAATATCTTGTTTTTTAAGGGGAAAATCCACATATTCTTCTCTTGCGTTTCTTTGACAATCGCAATAGGTCCATAAGTATGGAAAAATGCGTCGATTCCAATTAAATTCCAGGAAACTGCTTTTGACTTGGATATTACGGAACATTCTCGTAAACATGCATAAATTAAAAACCCAACAGAGAAAGATAAGTTTTGTATTTTATTTCTTACTGTAAATAACAATCGACTATACCTTCAGTCTATGAAAGAATAAATGAAAAGTGCATAACTGCATCAATATAGCATAATGCCACTGATTCACTATTTCTGAATATCTTACTGAGCTTCCATGTTTCATCGTTCATGTTTTTCTTGACAGTGGTAGACTCAAAATCAAAAATACATTCACAAAAATGAACGCCAACTGACTAAGAGATCATCCATTTTGCTAAATGAGAAATAATATCGTGCAGTTCAACGAGGCCTCATGTACGATAAATTAAAAATACCACCAACAAATTTCAACTTAGACCTTACTCATGAGAGGTAGGGGTATCGTCCTCGTGTTCCGGTCGTCCTAGTGATGAGGCAATGACAACTCTATGCTGAAATTAAAATCGACCATTCAGAAGGGCTTTAATCTTGTTTAGAGCATAAGAGCAGGTAAATCATACTATAAGACTTGTTTTTTTGTTTTGTGTCGAAAAATTGCTGAAAGTGAACGATGTAGCTGTGTTCACATGTGATATGGCTAATACACTGTACATTGAAATTAATTTTTAGGCATCATCAAAAAGTTTTAGCATCATAAATTATTTTTAAAGACTGGGCTGGGAGGACTGGGCTGGGAGGACTGGGATTTTTAAAGACTGGGATATGAGAGGAAGAAAGTACAAGGATTCAATCGCAAAGCATGCCTTTGTAGTCCGTCATTTTCCCCTTCATATAGGTAGCATTATCATGACCCTGCCGTCATAATCAATCAATATTTTAGTTTAATCTTCAATTTTTTTTCAAATAGCGGATATATTACTCAGTTGAGACCTTCTTCGAATGTTAAAGACTTTCTTTGATTTATTGTCATTTGTTGATTATTATATCATATTTTAACGATTGGCATCTGTTTTTGTGAGTGATTTCATATGGCAAGTGTCGTAAAACTAAACATATTTCGCATTTCTAATTGAAATGCAACTTAAAATAATTTTTGGAGGGTAGGTTAACTCTCATCCTGTTAATTGTTTTAAATAATGGATAATACTTTTTAAGAAATTCTTAGATATTGTTAAGTAAAAGTCTTGAATGCCATCATCAATATTTTTATAATAATTCTAATAACTTTTTAAAATTATCGCTATTCCACTGACTGACTGAAACCTCAAAATACTACGTATTACCCTTCCAAGTATTGTACTGCCTTTGCTCTTCTCATTGTGGCCACCCTGCAATGCCACTTTTCTGAATCGTAGAATATTTCTACACCACCATCTACGTGTGTTTCATTGAAAATTTGAAGTTTTTCCCTTAAATGTGCTACTTTTAAAACACATAAATGTCTTTACTGCGCTCGCTGGAAAGATTTTTTTCTAGTTTCCTGATGATATTAATTGACCATTACAGGCTGTCCTTAAATTTTATAACGCCATTTTCGGACTTTTTAACGCGGTTTCCTCTTTGTCTAGATCCGTTAGAAATGGCCTGCCTATCCTCCAACTTATTATCTGCGCATTCTTGAATTTATGGAACGAAAAATTTTTCTAAAACAAAGGAACATTCGTATGTTTCACAAATGTTTTTTTCCCCTTCGATTATCTGTTGATCAACTAAATTGTGCACTGTTAAAATACATCACCATGAACGACGCCATCTTTATTTTATTTTAGTTGGAATCAGAATAAATGCAGTGGAATTAAACGAATATTTTGAACTTATTTCAATTTTTGTGAATACCTAAATAAATCTTAGGTGATGGATTTATTCATAAGCAAAATTTCTTCTTTTACGATCTACGGTAATTAAAATACTTTCTTCAGGAATAATGGCTTTACTAATGCTTCAATAAACCTGCGCATAGAGTCGTCGCGGATCGTATTCATGCACAATATGTAACTAAAACTCCTTTGTCACAACGCATGCACTTTCGATATCTCTACTTTCATGGAAGCAGCAGATTTTGTTAAAGAATCGATAGTTTTTGACAGATGACGTTTATTCACTCAAGTTTATTGCTGTCTCCATTGAGGGAAAGTGTAGCGTTTATGAGAAAATTGCTCAGCGGGATTTTAACCTCAATACGTGTTCTCAGACCTCATATGCACGTATTGACCATTTTCCAAATATTTATTAGGACTAGGGTGATCTGAAAATTTCTCGGCCTGATGATGAAAATGACAATTTATATTTTCAAAAAATTTTAGTTTTCAACATCGTCGTCTATAATATTAATCCATTTCGTATAGCGGTATCAATTACCATCATTCCATCTCTGTAGTGTTCTTCCGGAAGTGCTCAAAAGTACTCGTTTGCAGCTGTTTTGGCTTCGTGATTGGACGGAAAACGTTGACCAGTGAGGACTCTTCTGAGTTTTTGAAAGATCTGGAATTCCAAAACCGGGGAAGTGGGTGGATTTCCAGGCATTTCGCGGTGCAAATCACTCAATTTCCCCGTCATCCCAATTCACTTCTGTGGGCAAGCGCACTGTTCTGATGGAAAATGGTTCATATATATGAATTAATGCATTCGGATGCGAATATGTGAGAGGCCTTTCATGGGCACCGTGAATCACAGAATCATCTCAAAACCTGAGCAGGACATAAGTTTATATTTTTAGCAAGAATCAATAAGCAGATTAGATGTTAGTCAAGGCCCATCCACCGGAAGTGACCCTTTCGGTCTTTTTCTTTCTCTTGGGATACATCTATAAAAATTTTTCCAAACGCGTACTTAGACGACTGTTTTTTCGGCTCTTATAGATCGGCGGTCACCACCGAAACGAAATCGTCGGCGCCGACTCATCCATCTTAAATAGGAGAACTCCGAATCAATCGGACTCCGGTTTGAAGGAGAATTATAAAATTCTAAGCACTAAAAAATAAACAAAAAGAGGATTGAATTTCGAGACTATTCATTCATTTTTCATGAACATGCAGAAATACAAGTTTAATAAATCTGATTAATGTAAGAATCCATCGTCAATTTTCAATTCTATTCTTGTGGTTGGTCTTGGAAAGAATAACATAAGTATGAAAGTAGAAGTAATAAGCAGAGAATACTGGTCACATCAATTTCAAAAGAAGTGCGGGAGATGCCGCTTCGGTAATTTTTAACGGAATCATCCGCTAATTTGGATTACAATGCAACGGTTGCAAAATATAAAAATCATTCGCGTCGTGTGCAGAAAGACTCTTTGGCAGCTTAACTGGCCAAAGTACTCGTAAGGCGGAAGACATCCGGATTCGGATGACGATTCACTCGTGTGATTTTCACACTTTGGAATTGTTGCATTTTATTGCCCATGTTGAATTGGAATAATTTCTATTTGTCTTAAACTTTAAGTCGTTCGTGCAATCTGCATGATTCAAGTGTCTCCCAATGTACGCTATTCAATAGTGGTGTGATTCTGTTTGTTCATAAAGAATCTTCACGACGACAAAATTGACAAAAAAACAATGTGTAGTTAAGAATAATAAACTGCCAGAGAACATGATTTCGAAGCAAATAATTAATTTTGTTTTGAAGTGAATAAAGAAAAACTAATCTAAATAATGATAATGCAATAAGTTACCGTGAAAGCAATGCTGTTCTTATCCTTGTCCATGGAAAGGTAAACCGTATGGAGGAAGTGATCGCATCGGAATCTTAAATAGAGAGATTGGACCTAAGGTAAAGATAAATACATTCATAAATAGCTTTGAAAGGAATCTTAAAAGGATTTTTTTTGTATTTTCGTTCATAAAAAACTAGATCAGCTTTCACGCGTTGACATCTTTTTGAGACTACATTTATATAACTTAGCATAGCATTTGTTGATTTCGACACCGACAGAAGTTCTGTCGAATTGCTAAAATGACATCGGATATACTGTGACGAGACGTGCATAGACGTGAGAAAAATGCACAGATAAAGATATAATACAGCATATATAAGTGGTAGAATTTTATTGATGATTGCCTTGGAAGTTTCTTAAAACGTATTAGTTCTTGCAGACCTCTTAGTAAATACTTCAACCAAGATTTTATGTTCGCCAAAGTGTTAAAAAATCGCGGCAAAATTTTTCAGCACACCCATTAGTACGCTGAGTGCGTAAATCTCGCTTTGCCTACCATGAAAGGAAACTGAATTGTATTTATATAAGCGTGTATGTTTTATGTTTGTAGGCATGCTCAGCGGAGTGTGTTTCAAGCCTTAGGGACGTTTAATATGGCCATCGAACGCACAATATAACCAGGGACTCAGTAATATAACATACCAAAGGAAAATTAACAGTCAAGGGGAAGGAAGAGGGAAATATGGAGTTTCCAACTAAATTTCACGCGAGTGTTATTGCGCGTTGGGTAAGTGAACATAGAAAGGAAAGAATGAAAGCTGAAAACTGAAAAAACTCGGGAGTTGCAAGATTTAAAACTCAAAATCCTGGAATAGTGCGTGATTACGAAGTTTAATAGTGTCGGGAAGCCCATTTACCTCCACGACTGATTCACCAAAATGTTTCGAGAGGTGGAGAAGGGCAACCAAAAAAATGCACAAGAAGACATTTATTGAAAATGGCCATGAGGCTTGGCATTATAACGAGAGGCTTGGCATAGAAGATGATCAATTTATAACTTACCTCTCCGTACAATCCAATAGGAAACTGACTAAATAATTGATAAGCTGCCGAGATATTATTCTCCCACCAAAGAAATAGTTCACTATGGTTTTTATATGCTCTATGTTCTTGTCTATCATTTACAGTTAAAAAATATACATTTGAAAATGAAAACATTAATTTTTTTCATGTGTGTTTTAAATTTGCAATTAGAGACAGCCCGTGAAGAATCGCGGGATCGTTTACAAGCATATTGGAAGTGTACGAACCCGTGATGGCACTTGAGGACCACCACAGCCAATATCTATGTATGCGGTGCGACTTTCTGGGCATCAGAACTCGTTGGGAAATGGAAAACTGTATGAAGGAACTGGCCGTGAATGTGTGAAACTCAGACGCCTTGGGCTTGGATGGTACGGGGTGAGTTCGACTCTCAACTATGAAAATCAACCGCCGGGTTGGTTACTTTATTAGGAAATGTATTTAAACAGTTGTGTATAGGTGTGGAATCAAAGAATGTCATTTGGTGTGGGTTGTGAAATTAAAGTGTTTGCAGTTACTTGCTTCGATTTCAGGAAAACCGCCGACGAGATCTTGAAATGAACTAGGTGAACTTCTTCACTTTTCAAAAATTACGTTTCCTACATATCGTACCATTTGTCATAGTTTGAATTCACCAAGGGCACAAGTACGTCAGAACTTAAGATATAATTATGATGGCACCGTGTATCATCTATATCAACTATATTACCATAAGAGTGCTCAACTCGAAGGCTGGATTTGAAAGGTGAGATTATACGAGGGTCATCCGGAAAGTAGTACCCGTTCGTGCCGCATGAAGTGCTGACGACGCGAGTAGCCGCTGGACGAGGTCAGATAGCTTCAGTGGCTTGTCTGCCTTCTCTGAGCCAAGTTGCGTGACGCTAGCATTGCCTGTGTTGTTTCTGTGATTGTTTACAATGTTTAAAAAAATTGAGAACGCCGCCAGTTGTGAAGTGAGGGCAGTGATTAAATTCCTCAATGCAAGAAACGTTCGCCCATGTGATATTCATCGCCAATTAAAGGAGGTGTATGGAGACAATGTAATGGACGAGTCACACGACGATGAGCGTTCGGGGAGACCGTCTGTCATTACAGACCAACTGGTGAGCTCAGTTGACGAATTCGTGAGGAACGATCGGCGCGTCACAATTGATGACATCTGTGAGCATTTTCCCAATGTTTCTCGAACAATTGTTCATGAAATTGTTAAACACCATCTGCATTATGCAAAAATTTGTGCAAGATGGGTCCCTCGCATGCTTACAGATGAGCACAAAACCAAGCGTATGGCTGCAGCACTGACGTTTTTGGGACGTTATTCTGATGAAGGAGACTCTTTCTTGACTCGCATAATTACTGGTGACGAAACATGGGTTTGTTATGCATCACCTGAGAGTAAACGACAGTCAATGGAGTGGCATCATGCTCATTCACCAAACAAACCAAAAAAATTCAAGACAGTTCTGTCCACCAGGAAACTCATGGCAACCATTTTCTGGGATCGACGAGGTGTATTGCTTATTGATTTTATGGCCCGTGGAGACACTATTAATGCCAATGCGTATCGTGAAACATTAAAGAAATTACGGCGGGCAATACAAAATCGGCGGCGAGGTCTATTGTCTACTGGTGTCATTCTCGTTCATGACAATGCCAGGCCTCATGCACCTGGGATAACACAAAAACTTTTGCAGCAATTCAAATGGGAAACTTTCGACCATCCACCGTATAGCCCGGACTTGGCCCCTTCAGATTTTCATCTCTTTACAAAGCTTAAAGACTTTTTGGCAGGAAAAAGATTTGACAGCGATGAAGAACTTAAAGAAGGAGTGACCCTGTATCTCAATGAGCTGGCGGCGAAGGACTATGCAGCAGGAATACAGAAACTTGTCACACGTTATGACAAATGCCTTAATTTGCTTGGAGATTATGTTGAGAAGTAGTTTAAAGTATCCTCTTTCAAATAAATTTTTTTATGTTTGTTAATATTTACTTTTGTGTCTTTATTTCACGAACGGGTACTACTTTCCGGATGACCCTCGTAGCAAACCACGAAACATAGTAAGTCCGGAGGTGTGTGTGTGAACCTTTCCCTACACCACTATCCCATTTCCCCGCAGCTAGCAGAATACTGATGTTAGTCATAAAACTGCTCCACTTTGATTTCATGTGGGGTCCTCCAAGGATATCACCTAATATTTGAACATGAGACCCTCCAATTAGTTGACAAACTTTAAACTCGCTATGCTAGAGGAGAATTGGCCTATGCGTCATCGTGATACGGATTTTTTTCACAGAAATAACAGTATGAAAAAAAATCATCTCTTAGGTAGTCGGTTGCGTGGGTAACGAAACTGATCGCATCAGTCCGCCATTTAGCACGGGTACTTAATAAACTTAGATAGTTCGGACCCTGAGGCGCGTGGTGACTAAGCGATCGGAATTCCAAGGCCCCTGCCACCTGCTACCGAGATAGCTGAAAGGGATGACATACAGGCATCATCAGCGATGGCAATAAGATGCTGATGGGGCTTCACATTGCTACCGCGTCCGTATATTCTCATTTTATTTTCCCAAAACATATTAAACGTGCCGTACACAAGGAGAAGTACGGACGAGGATGAGGTTGGTATAACTTCTTCATAAAGAACGAAAGGAGGAAAGATAAATACGAGTAAAACTTTGAATTCCTTATCCATACCGAGCGAGATGGCCTATTGGAACTGAGGAGCAAGCGCGATCGTTTTGGTGGTAACGTCCTTGTGGTATGGGAAAAGATGTTGAACAACTTGACATGAAAAGGAATCACATTATTCGTCCATGGCAACATGTCATAAATCAATATGTAGGTGTATAACAGTAATGTTTAAATTTTAATCCACTATCATTTTATGTGTCACATTCATGCATTATCCAATTCTAGCACAATCGTGAACGCATAGAGTAGTCATGGCGTCCTAGGTTATCAGTACTCACAAGAACGAAGGATTCGGAAAGGAATGAGTGAAATTAGGATGAAAGAGTGTCAATATCAGTAAAACATGAAACCATGAAATAAAGACTGGTTACTCAATATTTCCTTTCTCATGTTGTCGATGAAAGCACAAGTTAATGGGTTCTAAGGCACCCTTCGACGTCACCTTTTTTTAATTTTGTTGAATTAATAGGACGCCCGTCCTATCAAAGAAACAAAAACAACAATAGCTTACAATAATGTTGCGTCTTGCATCTCTCCCATAATAATTTTTCAGTATTGATCGATAATAGGCCGCATGTCTAATAAAAATCACACAGCCCCATGTGCGTGGTCGATATGTTTACTAATGTACTCCCTTTTACGCACGAAAGTGGATGGAACATTATGAGTGTCGCTCTACCACATGAGAAGACTAGCCAGCAAGAATCATGTCAATCACCACGCTAGTCAAATCCTTCGATAAAGTTCCATCGATCAATAAAACATTTTTCAAATCATCCACATTGAGACGCAGAATTTCTCATACTCATCTATATCAACATTTACATCTACTCAATACTCCGCAAGCCGCCGTAAGAGAGTGTGGCGGGGGGTGTTAGGGCACCATCCGTAAATTAGGAAAAAAACGCATGCAAAAGACAAATTTATAGCCCACAAACCAAATATGGTAAACATTCATGCAAGAACCCTTTCGTCCCAACCCTTTCACACACATGCAAACCCACAAACAACCTACAAACATACACATGCACAATCTTTGAATTTTTAATTTTGTTCCGACTTGTAACTTCAATGTTTTTAATATCTCAAAATGGACTTCGGATTCTTACTATTATGATTTCTGATTGTTCTGGGGTAGAATGAGCATTTGAATCTGTCTGTATTGGAATCTATCTCCCTTATTTTATCTTTGTGGTCTGATCTACCTAAGTAGTGTGGGGCCATTATTATTCCTTTTGTGTCATCGTTAAACTCGCTGGTCCTGAATCTTTCCAAAAGTCTAAGTCTCGCTTGTTCTCTTCGTATTTCAAGGGGCTCCCAGCCTAAATCCCCTAAGAGACCTGTTACACTTGTATTCTTGTCATATATATTTTTCACGAATGTGGTGGATTTTCTCTGGACTTTATCTAGTTCTTTTTTCCAGATTTTCTCCCAAGGATCTCAAATACTTGCGACATATTCCAAATGTGGTCTAACAAGAGCAAAATAACACCTCTCTTTAACTTTCTCATTACATTTCCCCGCTACCCGATTAATGAAGCCCAGTTTCTTTAAAGCGGACCCGCATACTGTCCTGATATGTGCTCCCCATGAAAGGCGTGGTGTTAGAACTACCCCACAATATTTTACATATTTGGCCGTAGTTAGTACTGAACCCTCTATTTTGTAGTTTATGTCCTGTTCGCCACTTCCTTTGTTCCAAAACTTCAAAACTGCGCATTTGTCTATATTAAGCATTAATCCCCATCTCTTGCACCAATCCGATATAATGTCTAAGTCTCTAGAGAGTAGCTCGAAATGTGATGGGCCCCTTATCTCCGTACATCGTATACTTGCGTACCGTATCTGTATACTGCCGTGTGGTGAGCAAATAATCTGAGATTACTACTTACGTGTGCGCTTAAGTCATTAATGTATATTAAGAATAGAAGAGGTCCTATTACACCCCCCTGCCACACATCTTTTTTGGTGGCTCGCAGGGTATTTATATAGATGTACACTTCCCTGGGGGACGCCTAATGTTATATCTCTTTCCTTTGAGCACAACCCATCGATGAATACTATTTGTTTACGATTTGACAAGAAGTATCTAATCCAATTAATAATTTTCTCATTGAATCCATAGCATCTACGTTTGTGTAACAATTTATTGTGTGGCACTTTATCGAAGGCTTTTTTGAAATCTAGGAATACTGCGTCAACTTGTGTTTTTTTCTCCCGATCTAAGTATATCGTGAATGAAAAGACCTAATTGTGTTTCACAAGATCTGTTCTTCCTAAATCCGTGCTGGTTGTGGCTTAGTATTTTCCTACTATCATGAAGCCTCATTATGTTACTGACAATATTGTGTTCTAATATTTTACAAGAGATCGATGTCAAAGAAATGGGTCGGTAATTGGTTGGTTTATCCCTATCCCCGCCTTTATAAATTGGAGTTATATGGGTTAGCTTCCAGTCGCGAGGAACTGAGCCATCTTCTATCGATTTAAGAAAAACAATTTCTAAAAATGGGGCAATGTCTTCGGCCAATTCCTTTAATATTCTAGCAGACATTTCTTCCGGACCAGGTGATTTGTTTGGTTTGATGCTACGTAGTAGATGTTCTATTCCATTCTTGGTCAGTGTTATGTCGCTCTTGCGTTCCCCGGGTGGGTGTGGAGGATCGTTTACTGAGTTTGAGCCTTTATTGTAGACGCTCTAGAAAACTTGTTTAAAATGTTTGCTTTTTTCACGCTACCTGTAATAATTTCTCCGTTTTCCGTCTACAAAGAATGTACAGTTGGACGTTTACCCTGTATTTCCCTAACATAGGACCAGAATGACTTTGAATTTTCTTCCAGATATTCGCTTAGCATTTTAGATTTAAAATAGCGTTGGGATGTGCGCATGATACTTTTTGTTTTACTACGGCATTCTTTAAGTTTCCGTTTTTATTTATTCAAATAAACAATATCGTCACTTTTTAAACTCTTTTAAAATTTGACTGTAGCCTTCTTTGCCTTCTTAATGCCGATCTTGCTTCCCCGTTGTACCATCTAGGTTCCCTATTGTCGCATTTAAGTTTGGATGGGATGTACGTCTTCATTCCGTCGCGCAAAATATTTAAGAAGTAATTCCAGCTGTTCTCTGAATCGGTTCTCAGTGTTTTTGTCTTTTATTCTGGCAATTCTTTTTTAAAATATTCTCGTAGTCCGTTAAAATTCGCCTTGTTAAAATAGGTATATTTTACGCTTTTCTTTGTTAATTTTCACGAACTTAGTTTTTAACTCTACAAAAATTGCCTCATGGTAACTAATACTCTCATCACCCGGGGGCTCCTTCGAAAGAATTCGACGATGGCATTCGCTTTGAAAATTTCAATGAATGCAATAATGTATTTCACATACAATGAAATCGATTAACAGTATTAGGAATCATTTAATAATTAAGTCAGACGAATTCTATGGCGCGTTCGCCTCGCGCATTACGCACGTGGACATTCCGTTGCCTGAGACCGGCTCTATGGACTATCATACAAACTCATCCTTTCTGAATTTTGGTTGGAGAGACCAACACCACACTTTTAAATATTACCACCCATTATCGTTAGTATCAAGTGTTTTCGTAGGAATCCTCTATTTTAAGTCCCGATAGTAATATATCCTGAAATCAGGGTTTGCATCTTTTGAAATTGGCAGGGTTCCAAGGTAATACAAATGCCTCTCAAGCAGAGTCAAGAAGTAATACAAGAAAGTTACGTTTATGGAGGAGAATAGAGCTATGAGGATGCCGTTATCACCCAGGAGACTGTTATGAAAATCAGAGGGCCTGCAACGAATCAAATGGGAAAATTCGAACATTCAATTACCGCTATAAATGCAAACAACTGCTTTCTTCACGCTACGGGCTGTTTCATACCTATTTAATGCTTATGAAGTGATGTTCTTTTGTAGTTATCTACCGGTTCAGATAGGTTTTGCATGGAAAGATTGGATTGGATTACATGTGGTTATGTAAATGAGGTATTAATCATGACAACTCATAGGCTCGATTGATGCATGGGATTTTGAGAAACCACAATTATTGATTGGTGCAGCTCAATGATTTACGATTTCATCGGCTAACAATGAAGTTGCGGGTTCGAATCCCTCCGAGAAATTGATACGTAAGTCGTAGCTGAAGTCATTTATACATCAGAGTTCATGCTGCAACTTGACCTTGGAAAGTGGAGCTCATTCAAGCCAAAATTTTATACCGGAGAACTTTTAAGTTCCATCCAAGTTTTAAGTTACAAATTAAATTATCATGAAAATATTAATAAAAACAAAAAATCAACCTGAAATTTGGTTTTCATAGGTCCGGATGGATCCCAACTGATACTACGAAAATCCTACGGCGAGTCATTTTCACACAAAACGGAGAGCTATTTCATTTACAGTTCCGCCAAATATTTAACATAAATATCTGGTATCTATCCGTAAATAACGCTGCGACGGAGACTGTCTAGAGGCGCCACACGAATCTGGGCAATCGCAGCCGAGGCAAGTGTACAGTAGCCGAGTACTCAGTACGTTCAGTAGCAAAAGCAATATGCTAGACTGTAAATATTCGCTAGCTGTAAAGTTAAACGAAACAGAACACGTTAATATTCCTTTTTGATCGCTAACTCAACCGTGTATTCGTCGATCTCTTTTTTCAAAGAACAAGTATGGGGCCAGATAACAAACTCTTCAGAACTAAATTTTTTGAAACAATCTTTTATTAACGCAAAAATTCTCTTTCGCCCATTTTTTGCGCATTAACGAATTGTTCTATTCAAACGAACGCTAAGTACAGAGTAAGAGACTTATCTGGCTGAAACCTGGTTTGCTTGCCCTCGAGATATGCCACTGGCTAAAAATATGCAAGTTCCATGCGAAGCAGTTATACCATTTGAGTGACTTTGGAGGGACGTTTCCAAATATTCTCGCACAAACTCACGTCTGAATCCTCTGACAGCCCTCAGTCTCTTACCTCATAGGCAAGGTTTGGAGTCCATATAAAAACTACTGCAATGATAAGTTTTAAGTAATATTTTATTTATTCCAATCAAGAGATTTTGATTACCACATCAGTTAGACAGGATTCGATATTTTGCAAAGATTTTGATGGATCTGTGAGCTACAAATGTTGAATTTTCTTCTTAAAATATAGTCTTCTCAAATATTTTCCGAATGTAAGTTACATTTAATAGAAATTATCATTATGCAACATTAATACAATGTTCCCATTCACATGATACCCACGCCACTAGGGCGAGTTTGTTTGTGACAGGATTTACTATTTTACCACTTCAGGATGTTATCTTTGAATAAATTATTGGGGTAATACAGGGTTCGTCCGGAAAATAAGTGTAATAAGCTCATTGTCTTTTTTGACAAAATGGGAGTCGTCCACTACGAATTTGTACCTGAACGACAAACTGTAAATGCTGCCTTTTGCGTCCAAGTGCTCGACAGGCTTCGAAAACGAGTCGCCCGCGTCCGGCCAGCGATCAAAAACATCTGGCGGCTGCATCACGGCAATGCGCCGTCTCACACCGCGCTTGTCGTGTCGGACTTCTTGGCCGAGCACGGCGTGGCAACGCTGCCGCACCCGCCCTACAGCCCGGACTTGGCACCACCGGACTTCTTTCTGTTCCCGAAGAAAAAGAGGAGTTTGAAAGGAACGCGATACGGGACTTTGGACGCCGTCAAAGAGGCCGTGACGACGTGTCTTCGAGAGGTTCCAGATGATGCCTTCGCGGGAGCGTTCCAGGAATGGGAACGCCGCTGGAACAAGTGTATCGACTCACAAGGGTCCTATTTTGAGGAATATTAGCTGAAGATACGTAAAAGTGTAATAAATTTTTTTCCTGAGCTCAGTACACTTATTTTCCGGACGAACCCTGTAGTACGGTGCGATTGGCTGTTCCGCAATTGTTATCGCTTCCGTAGCCACCGCACTAAGGAAAATGTGGAATGTCTATCGTCTGGTTCCTATCCTTCAATCTGCTTGGCATGATCGATCCTACAAAGAACAATCACCAAAACCCCCACCGTCCACCTCCAGGGATAATAGGATGGCGAAAGACTTTCCCCCACATCAAGTTGCCAACTGGGAGGAAATGCTAATATACGTACATTAATATGCATTTAGCATACTATAAAAAAATTCGCACCGAGACGCAATCTGGTGTGAAAATACCATCTAATGACGTGATTGGCAGATAGACGCAAGGCCCTGAAGTCAGACCGGTTCTCAAAGAATTTGTGATTGAGATAAAAGAATGGGAAGCAAAACAACTGGATATTAATGATTTTAACTAGATAGGACACTGCTCCATTTTTTCCGCTAGGTTCTGGATAGAAATCGCATTGATTTGGTCACTTATCGTTAACTATTTGAAATTTCAACGTCCCATTGCTCAGCATGAAACAGAATACGTATTGCTAAAAGCTTAAGGTATACAATTAGGTAGCTAAGTTCATAATGAGATATAACCAAACCTCTGTTACTTCCGTAAATTATCATAAGAAGAATCGAGGAGGGAGCATTTGTATCACAGGAGATAAAACGCCATGGCAAAAAAGAAAGGAGTTAATGAAATAAAAAATAAAAACTTGAAATATACTCGATCATGGTGACTTACACTCATGGTGACTTACACTCACATGCAGCGAATTCTTCAAATCGGGAAATCAGAACACCGCTTGAAAACAAACATGAATTCGCTAAACGATCATCAGCAATAAATGCTTAGTAATAAACTTGTGAAGCTCTATTAGTCACTTTATTCGAGTATGAATAAGAATTATGCGAATTGGCATTCCTACTAGTATACGAATGTTTACAGTCCCTTGGTCATAAATATGAAAGGTAGATGTTTTAGTCAAAAAATGACAATTTTTTCCGAAATACATTCACAAGGGTTCTTATTTTGCAAAGTCCTTTTCGCCTATATTCTCTTGCTTGTTTATTATTCCAAGGAAACACTAAAAATCTCGATAGCTTTTTTGTGGGAAATTTCTCGATAAAGGAAAATTCTATCTAACCCTCTCACCGTCATGAGATCTTCCCGCAGCTAAAATAAAATTCAAGACAAAGCCCTCCATAGCAACAAAACTTTCCTCGGCACAAGGGGGTATTCGGATTCTCGTTGTGCAGCCTGCTAGGGATCCCCTTCCCACTGAATAAGCGTTTCATTTTACGTTAAATGGACTAGCCAAGTCTGCCAAACGCAATGCCCTTCTCTTTGATTTATACATAGCACTCTAAATTGGTGCACTAAAAGTGGTGTATACTTATAAAGTTACACGTGCACAGCAATAGACATCTTTAAACAAACATACGTACTTAGACATATTCTGAGGTGTCCAAATGAACTTTCCTTGCGATACTAAATTGTTGATTGCCGCCGTCACAGCCGACTGAAGAAATTTCAATTTCTTCAGTCAGAAAATTGAACGGACGAAGAATAATCAGCGACGATATTGAAGTAGATATGATTTGCTGAACGAGTAATAGGAAAGCACAGTGATAAAAAATAAGTAAATAATACCATAACATCGGTTTCCCATCCCACAAGCATTTCGGATCAACTCATAGAAATGCTAACACAAGGATTCGAGAAAATACTGATGGAAATCTCTCGCAGACTAGCATGTTATTCGTATTAATTGAATCCTACGAAGATTTCCTAGAGAGACCCTCCAGAGCTCCTGAGCGCCTACTCCACATATTACCAGCTACTACATCCGATCCCATGTGATTTATTCTATGACATGTGGTTTTCTATTACTTTGACACCAGAATCTCATTTATGTGTGTTCATTAGAATTTAATTCCCGTTCTCATTTGGTCTAAATTACTTTAAGTTACCCACAAACTTCTATAATGTTTTTATCAAGTTAATATTGCATTCGTTCATTTCGTTGCATTCATCTGACATTATATCGAAATTTTACTTTTTGTCAGGAATAGAAGGAGTGTTATCTCTCTCGTTCCTTTCTACCCATTTTAGTCCTTGCCACTTTATTTACTTACTACTAATGGGAAATTTCACTTTTTGTTCACAGCAAGGTAAGGAGTGAGTACAGAACCTGGCAAATAATTTTCTCTCTAAATGTGGTTAGTGAGTTCTTTCTGTTATACATGAATTATTATTTCGAACATTGGTGCATCAGTGTTTGTCATTTTGATTGTTTGTTAGAGAAAATCATAATATTTTCTGTAATCTGTGGCGTCGCATCCCAATCTTACATATGCCGAATCCATTACGTCTGTCATTGCCCGGAAGTGGTTCGTTACCTAGCAATGAAACCACCCTCTGTAGTTTCGTTTTCCACGTATCGTGACAGTAGGAGTATTCTATGCGTTAATATTAATCAAAAATAAAATCTCCGTACCAACTAGCATGGAAGAAACAAAAACCGTGCCAAAAACAAATTTACCGTGCTTTATCCAAAAATGCTTATTTGATTTCCATATAGCATTGCTGCGACTGTCAAGGATTTTCAGGAATTATTGAGGTCAATAACAGAATCATAATTTCATTTCTAGAAAGAAGATTTAAATATGGGGTAATAATTTTATCATGCTGATTGGACGTGCAGTATTCTGGGATCGGGCTAGTGACAGAATTTTTCAATAATGTCCTAATCCCTTCTAGCGGAATATGGTATCCATCGGATGGTACCTTTAAACTGTAGATCCCTTGGTGCCTTTGGTTAAGAGTGGATTAATGCCGACGCCGAGTTTCCCTCCACTCTTCCCCCATGTCCTGAACATCCTACTTCTCAAGAATTTTCCACTTATCCCTAACATTACAAAATGACCTCTGCTGACGGTCACCTCCACGATTCACCGCCACTACTAAATGGTGTGGGCATTCGCATAACACTAATATTTTTCCAACGTGCAGCAATCCCTCTCCGCAAACAGAAATGAGACAAAACATGATAGCACATGGCAATGTGGTGGCTTGCTACCGAGATAAGGCCAAAAAGTAAGCACGGAACGAAACGGTGACGCGCATATGGCGCGTGGGTAGATGCAAGCACACGGAGAGTGCGTCCTTAAGCACGTGTGCTCCTTGCATGGGCCCACGAAAGGCGGCAGCACGGTGCTCTGTCCTCCGCCGCTGCCACCTGTTACGCTCCTTATCCCCCACCTCCCCACACCCCCTTCCAACCCCACTCCCCTCCCGCCCTTAAGCCCTCGTTCATTAGTCCCGGCTCTATCCGCTGATCTCTCTCCACAACATATTAATGTATCCGATTACTCCAGAGGAACACTGAAATCGGTACCCGAGGTAGTCCATTATACTGCAAGCGTACCTACTTGTCAAGACACTCCCGTCTCATTTCTCCTCCGCCCGATGTTATCCTGTCATACTCGTGTAACCCATATGCTGAGTATCCCGGAGAGACGGAACTGTCAATCTTTTTATTTTTAGACATGAAGGAAAGTCCTCAGACTTCGCCACTGTAACTTTGCCAATGACAAGGATGAAAAAACGTAATGATCGACTCGATAGGGAGAAATAATATTCACCAGGAAGTAGAATATACAAAGATACCCCTTTTGCATTTCTAAAAATCAATACATTGGCCTGCCCACTGATTTGAGGCGTTTTATTTGGGAATTATCGGTAATTCATGCTTCACAGCAATACTTCACGAAATTCACGTCACCAGCCAAAAGAATCTTACTGCCCTTCTTTCCGCAGAATACATAAAAAAGCGGAAATTTTCCATTGACAGAAAATGGACTTCGAAACAGATTTGAAGAGGTTATTCTGCTACTGCTTCAATGGTGATCGATTTAAGATATAATAGCATCACATTTGATCAATAATTGCGACAAATTTATTATTGACTTAAATTTGAACTTGAAAAAGAATTATCGTCAATAAACCTGGAATTTTTATGGAGGGATGCATTATTTTTGACATTCTCAAACTCCAAGAACGTTACTTGGACTTTAAATATCATGTGAGAACTCATATATGTATTCAATTCTATATATAAATGATATAATAAATACACATACGTCCCCTGAATATGAATGTATATAATAATTATTCAGTTGAATAAAATTCCTAATTTTGTCTTTTATCCATAAAATGTCCCTTTTTGAAATATGCGAATTGATTTATTGAAGAATAAATGATAAAAATACATCAATTGATTCATTTTTCATTGACTAAGCTGTTTAATATTCCACGGAAAATTCCAATAAGAGCAAATTTCAACGGAAGGAATAACTTCTCTTCCTGCTTGGCACACTAAGAGTTTGATTTTTTACCAAATCAACGATAATTATGGCTAAGCAAGTACTTTAGTTTCTTTTATTATGCTAAGTTTAGTTTACGGTTGGTACAGGGGCTGCATTTATTGTCTCTCGTGGGTTGCAGATAGAATTTAATAATTAATTTTGGTAGGAAATTAGTGTTACTCATCCATTTGGCTTAGGTTAGGGAATTTGAATGTTAACGCCTGGTATTATTTTTATTATTTCAATATACTATGTTCATTACAATGTTTTCCCAAGATATACATCTATTAAAACAATAATAAATAAATAATTATTAAAGCAACAAATCCTATTGTGTGTGAAGGTAGTTTCAGTTAGTAGTGATCATAATGAATTATTTCATCTAAAACGTTATTTATGCTTACTAAACATTGCTATTCCCGTAAAGATGGTTAGTTAAAATATTACGTCGTGACGTGACAGCAGCTATGGCTGCTGTGTAATTGTTCAAGTCCTAATTTAAATACAGGAATATCTCTCTGGAAACTAAAATGATAAAGCTGTTCTACATATTAGGTAATCTACCAGATAAGGTAGGTCTTTGGATGAACACAACTATCAAATAAACATTTTTTAACTCCAAATAATAAAACCCAGTCCAACCACCTACTCTACATCAGGTCTCTCTACATTTCTGTGTACTTCCTTCCTCCCTTCATCCCATCCAACATCCCTATCCTGTTCCTGCCCTTTCCTCGTTTGCCCAACATTTTACCCTCTATTACCTTCTTCAACGTTCCCCTACCGCTCAATACGCCTTTCATCCCTTTTTCCCTACTCCATAGGATTTCTCTCAACAAACCCCTCCCCTCACCCACCATCTCCAGTACTTCCTCATTTGTTTTCCTTTCGGTCCATTTCACCTTCTCCATTCTTCTCCACACCCACGTTTCAAAAGCCTCCAATCTACGTCTATCCTCCTGCTTCAGCGACCACGTTTCCACGCCGTACATAGCTACGCTCCATATCAGAGTTTTTACAAGTCTTGTCTTAACATCCCTACTCAACGTCCCCGTCATCAACTCCCTCCTCCTTGAGAAAGCCTCCTTACCTAGCGCAATTCTTCTGCTTACGTCCCTACTACCTCGACCGTATTGGTCCAAAACACTTCCGAGATATGTAAACTGTCCTACCTGCTCTATTTCTTTCCCCTCCTATTGTAATGTTTAGCTTAGCCTTTTTCTTCCAGGAAAATCGCATAACCTTTGTTTATTAATATTGATTCTCATCCCATATCTATCGCACTGAACCTCCAATTCCCTCAGAAATGCTTGCAATCCCCTGGCTGACTGCTGTTCTACATTCCAATGTTATTTTTCGACGGTCTCTAGCAACTGTTACATTATTCGTTCCCGGCTAAATTCCTGTTTGTTGTCCTCAATTATTAACTTATTCATTACTTTGTACCTACTATATGCCTTAATGCTATCAGGATAGCCTATTCCTTTCAAATCTTCCCCTCATGCATAATATTCTCATTTCTAGAAGGAAAGGTAGAGGAATGCTTCTCGGAAAACCAAGCCGGATTCAGGAAAAACCGAGGAGCGAGAGAGGCAATACTCAGCTTGGGGATACTGGCCGAAAAATTTATTCATGTAAACAAGCCATTATATTTGACGTTTGTGAACTTGGAGAAGGCCTCCGACAATGTCGAATGGAAGAATATGTTCAAGCTACTAGAATCGCTTGGAATGGACTAAAACGACAGAAGAATTATCCATCACCTCTCCAAGGCGCAGTTCGCAGACGACATTTAAGTAGTAGAAAAGAAGCGAGAGGACCTGCTAGCAAAACTGAAAACTATGGACCAAGTACTTCGGAAACATAATAAGAGTATCAACAAGATGAAATCGAATATCCTTATGTGTGGAAGGGAGAAGCTGAACGCAGATATCACAACTCGATGGCGTGAAACTGGATCAAGTGGAATCCTTCATCTACTTGGGCAGCAGTATAGCTTGGATGGAAGAAGCTCAATCGACATCTAACGAAGAATAGGCCAAGAAAAGAAGGCGTACATTAAGAAGGGGCAACTACTCTGTTCAAAGAACATGATATTGTAAACAAGGAAGCAGTTCGTCAAAACGTTCTTGTGTAGCATGGCGCTCTATGGTTCCGAGACTTTGAACAATGGAAAAGTGGACCAGCGAAGAACGGAAGCACTTGAAACATGGTGCTGAGGAGAATGCTCAAGATTAAATGGACAGACAAAGTGAGGAACGATGGAGCATATAGAAGAGCAGAAGAGGAAAGAACCATATGGAGAGCTCTACGGCAAAGAAGAACTAGATGGTTGGATATACCTTGAGGCACAATGGATTAGTTAGAAACACAATAGAAGTAAAAATTAAAGGGTGAAGGAATAACACTAAATAGGGAAGAATGAAAGGCTGCAGTAAGCCAAATAACTATTCGGTTTCTAAATGGGAAAATAATGCAAAAGAAATTTTTCATACCATTGGTTTACATTAACAAGAATTCCTGTTGAAAATAGTAAAAAAAACCTATCTGGCTTCGTAACTCTGATTCAATTGTCGACTCAGTCAGCGCGGAGTGCTTAATTCTCACTTATCAGTCACAGCAGTACTTAAATGAAGATATGGTATGTAAGAGTCCGTGGGCAATTCATAAAATCTGTTAGGTTTGCTGAAAAGTTCAGGCTTTAGTTCGTCAATCAGCCAGGGGCTTTCAAGAATTGGAAAGTCAGTGCGATGGGTATGGGATGAGAATAAATGTAGAAAAAACGAATGTTATACGATTTTGGAGAAAAGGAAAGGCAAAGTTAAACATTAAAATAGGAGTTCGCAAACTAGAGTAGGTGGAACAGTGAATCTAATTGGGATGTTTCGGACCAATATGATCGAAGTAGTAGAGATAAGAGACCCAGAATTGCGTTTAGCAATGAGCCTTTCACAAGGGGGAAGGAAATGATAACAGAGACGTTGAGTATGAATGTTAAGTAACGGCTCGTCAAATGTTGATTTGGAGCGTGGTTTTGTACGGTGCGGAAACGTGGTCATTGAAGCAGGATGGTAGGCATGTATTGGAGGCTATGGAAACGTGGGTGTGCGGAAGGACGGAAAGAGTGCAGTGTACTAATAGGAACACTGACAAAAAAGTACCAGGCATGCTGGGGGAGGAGAGATGATTCATGGGAGAAATCAAAAGAGGCAGGAAAAACGGATGCAGAGCATTTTGACTGGCATGGGATATTGGAGACTGCTGTGATGATGGGAGAATGTTAGGCAAAGGATGAAGGGGTAGTAATAGGATTGGATGGTTGGACGTAATGAAGGAAGAAATGAAGTATTCGGATTAGAAGATGGATCTATTTTAATGTTCGATGTCATCTTGTGTTTTGTTTGGAGAGACAAAGGAATTGTCGCTTATGACGATTGGAGGCTTGTGTTCATGCGAAACCTACCTTAACTGGTAGATTACCGACAGTAATAATCAACGCCTTAATTACATCCCTTCCACTATTAAATTATATTAAAGCTATTTCAACTTCCATAATATTCCGCAAAAAAATCGAAATATGCTTTTGCGAAGGGTGTAGAGGCAATTTTACAACTACGATACTGGGTCAACTGTCAACTGGGATACTGTCAACGCAACTCCAAACGAAAAATCACCTCTTAAGCTGTTTTAATTTCAACAATGATAAAAAATTATGCAGAATGTGCAGACATAAATTTAAAATTATGCAGTAATGCGTAATAGCCTATTTCTGATCAGATTTTGTTAAGCAGTTTAAAATATTTCCGCATGGAATTAGTGAAAATGAATTTCTTCAGTTAACTGTGGGTTTCGCAACCGCTAGAGAGATATTAATTTTCATTAAAAAAGTGTATGATTACGTGGAGGACGTGAAATTAATGAATCCTGGCAACATTTTGTTTTTATAGTAACTATTTTTCCGTTTATTTCATTGATATGCAGCTAGCTTATTTTTAGCACTTTTGCACGCAAAACAAAATATTATCTTTTTTAAATGTCTGAACAATCGATGTCAGCATTCGCCATTTAAACCACCCGATGCAATAACTGAAGCAAACATTCCCTTTGGATTCTAACTCATTTCTTCACTTAGCTTCAGCTGAGAAAACGATGTTAAACCTTATACTGGTGCAACTGTTTCTTATGATGGCTTAAAGTTATTAGTCACCCCAAGGCTGAAGTTTCGAGCGCCGACTAGGAGAGGATCGTGGAGTTATCTCATTCTGGTTTTCTTTCATGGGAAAGGTCTATAAACAAAATGAAATATCACTTTACTTGGCATTTATTGACTTTTGGTGAAATGGACTCTACAGCCGATGATTCTCGTGGTAGTGAAAAGTAAGGATGTGCGTAAATAATGTTGTGGTACGAACTTCTTGTTCACGTTTCAAATTAAACAATAATGGAAATGAGTAAAATGGGAACCAGAATGATTTTTCTAAATAACATTGAAATATTGGAGAAAATTGTGCACAATTATGGAAATTCATTAAGTTTATCGCATCTTCCGAATATACACGTCATTAAGCGTAAAGGTGAACCGAAATTTTAAAGAAAATACGCTAATTTTTCCTTTGAAATGCATTAAGCTATGGATGATAGTTAATAGGCATAAAGTACAGAAGATTTTGATTGTTTTAATTTCAGTAACGAAGCGTTTAAAAATGTATCACATGTAAAAATGTATCTTACTGCTATAACTCGCGATGAGATTGGCTTTCCCCAGAAGAGATTTGACAGATTTTTTCGTATCGACAACCTATATCTCTTGTTTACGTAGAGTTGTATAAATGGATTTTTAAAACTTGGGAAGCAGCGGAGAAGTGAGAAAAGGATAGATTATGGTGGATATCACTTTCACTCGACATTTTCACAACATTCATCTTGATGGAAATAAATTAATTCAACTATAATGCCAAGGGAAATCGCTTCCGTGAAGGAAATATCATCATGCTGCGCTTTGAGTATGACATACTTTTAGTGGCAGAGAAAGAAGCGTATACATTGGAAAAAGTTCAAATTGATTAACCCAAAAGCAAAAAGCTAGACCAAGGAACAAGAGGGAGCAATAATCTAAAACTGGATATCGAAAAGCGAGGATAATTGGAAAAGGCAAAGGGAATCCGAATAAGCAACGATGAATATAATCATGTGGGGCGTAGCTAGTGGTAGAGATAGAGCTAAGAGGGCTTTCTCCAAGAAAGCATATCCGTTCACAGCATGAAATATAAGCCTTGAAATAGGAAACACATCATCAGGACATGCATGTGAATTCTACTTCTTTGCGGATCTAGGACATGGATGCATCAGAGAAAAGAACATTGGAAACATTGAAAGAGTGGTAGAGCCGTGGAATGAGGTCCGATCAAGTGATCCGGGGAGAAGTTTTAGGGAGCGTAGACGAAGATGGGAACCTAGATAAAACACTGAAAAGGGAAAGGTGTGAACTCATTGGGCACATAATCCCGCTGAAATGTATCGCGAAAGGTAAGGGAAGAACTACAAAGGAAGACTCCGCACGTCAGACGTCAAATAGGTCATGGAAGTTGTGAAAGGCAAGAAATATGAACGCATGGAGAGACTGCCTGAGAGGAGAGTCGAGTGGAGTGCTGTGTCAAAATCGATGCTAAAATTTATGACCATTACTGATGTATAACTTTGAGAATCTGACATAATACCAAATAATTATGCTTATGAACCGAGTACATTTTTTTCGGGGGCATTTTCTTCACAATCTTGTCCCGAATGTGCCAGACATTACAGCTGGCCCACCATGAATATGCTCCACTCTATTTTATCCACATTTTAATTCCCCTGAAAATAAAAATAATATCTTGAGCCATGGAACCAGCATTTCGCTGTTCTCATATTTAACATGCAAAATCTCTCATGCATATGACAACCATCGTTAACACCATGGATTACTGTGGAAAACTGATATTTGTGTAACATCCCTCGGATCATCAAGGAGTGGAATATTTTTTTTACTTTAACAGCTTCGCGAAGGAAGGTAAAGTAGTTTTGAGTTCCGCTCGAGATCCTATGAAAAGTAAATGGCTTAATCTGAAAAATGTTTATTCACTCGCTAATTTATAAGTTTAAATGATGATTTTATACCATTTCCTCTAATTTTGGAGCTTTCGGATTCATTCTGCCCAAAAAAAGCAAAGTTGTGGTTTCAAAAACTCTAATCGACTTGCTTGTATTTTGTAGAGAATGGTGGTCCAGGATTGTTTATCTTTTTCTACGCTTATGGAAAGTTCTCAAATCCAGAAGCCCATATTTACTCTAGGTATTTTCCTTCCGAGTAAGAAAACAAAGCAGAAAATATTCGAATCCCTATTCCCACACAAGCAAGGTACAGAATTATACTTCTTCCGGGATTGCCGAGACGGCAATTCTTCCAGGTGACAACGGTAATGCAGTCACCCGAAAAAAACGTACCAGATGACATTCCCGGAGGATGTATACATCCAGGATTGCAGGGAACCATTTAGATCTTCAGGAAATAACAACTAAAGGTCTTAAACAATTTATATTTCGTGCCCAAATCCGCTAGTTATTTAGTTATGGATCATAATTTTCATTAATACTTAATTTTACTTCACATGAAATTGAGCTCAAGTTACGAGAAACAAAGTTTTCGCCAATCTTAACCAAAATTATGGAGTGTTGTGCACGTAAAAGCTCTAATCTTTTCTAGGCACGGATGGTATCACTGATGAAATGATCGTCAAAGAATTTAATTTAAAATTATATCCTGAATCAGGTGCCTGTTTGACGGGAATTTAAAGCCTGCGAACCCTTAATAGTATAGTTTTCAGGTAGCCATGAGGGCTATGTCATAGTGAAATCCACTGTCGATAATACTTAAAAGCTTGCCCTTTGGGAAAACATTCATGGTTTAGTGGTACGACCTAGGACCCAGGACCCAACGCATTTTCACTATCAGCAAAATGAGAGAGGGCCTATCAATATCATAGACAAATTACCGATTGGAAAAATTCCTTCCTCTGGAACAATAATAATCGTCAGATAGACTGCATATTTTCTCCCTACAATGAAAAATTAAAATCAGCACTTACCGTTGATGAATCACCACTGTTCACACTTTTAAATAAGTTCATCACTGTTCATCGAAGAGTTAGATAACGTCAAAGACGACCCGATAATTTTGTCAAAATAATACGACAAGAATTTGTAGTAACCACGAGTACAAAGTTGTTAGAGTAACTCAGATGCGATCCGCTACATTTACTGAGAGATTAATCTAGACTAATGTTTTCATAAAACCTACCGGCAATCTAATTTACCTCGGATACTGACCGAGTTACTGCGGCCGGCAAGGGAAGAAGATTAATGCGACCAGCCGCTTAAGGAAAATACCTCCTAAATTGATACATTTAAATATTCCTTGCTCCGATCACCATTTGCATTTTCAATTTAAAAAAAAACATTTTTATAGAAAGATTCCGTTCTCGTAACGATCCAGTTTAATTAATAACTCATAATTTCCTTTGGTTAAAGATTAATCCCTTTTTATCATTCTCCCTGACACATCTCCAGGGGAGCTCTATTCTAATGATGTGTAGTCGATGATTTTGACTTTGATATCAACAAAGCTTTATTTCTCCTATTTCGAATTCTCTACCTAATATCGAAAAATATTAAATCGCACTTCAGCGCTCCTGCCTCCCTGCGAATCCACGTGAGCGAGTGGGATTATATCTGCTAATCTCAATCAATGAATTTTTTGCCTCGACTAGGGTAACACACAATTAAAACTTTATCGCTTGATTGGCCACTTGCGAGATGAAGTAAATGCATTTGATTTCCATGTCCCGCAATTTCACGGTGGGTTTTGGCAATTGTTCTTGCTATTTCTACTTATTACGATGCTATTCCAGGAAAACAGCGGAAGAATAAAAAATATGACCCATGCATATTTATTTTCAATGTATGTTTCCCTGTTATCGCCACCGTATCTAACTCCTCTCTGCTCACTCTGATCAAATGTTTAATGCCGCCTACCTGCACATTCGCTCTCTCTCCCTTGCCTAACATTCTCCCTCTGTTGGTTCACCGTTAATTATGCCACTTCCCACCATACACCTTGATCAGCATCAACCACTCCCCCTCTACCTCCCTCCACATTCTCCCAAACGTCCCTCCATTTTCGGAAATCAGCCGAACGCAACGGTAGCCGCGTGTCCACTGGGAACTTGTATCCGACTAGACTAGGCATCTTGATTTCCGAGAGTTTCACAAGATCCACCCTCTAGGGTCTAGGATATGGACGGTTCCAAGAAAAGAAAACCAAAAGTGATGGTCTGGCGGTGACAACACCTTCCTCGTTAACTTCGGCAGAAGAGATAAACAAGACAGAAAGATCAACTGTAAAACCGATGGATTTTTAATGTCATTTTTCCCATGAGCGTTAAGGACCAGAATAACTGCCGATGGAACTGATTAAACATTTTTTTATTCTTAGTGGATGGTCCATGGCCATTATTTTATCTATTTTTAATTTTTTTACTAATTACGAGCTCGTCTAGCGTGCACACGAAGGTATTTCAAAACTACATGCCGAGGTGCATGTAATCTTGTTTTAAATATTATTTTCATCGCAGAAGTTTTTAAAATTTGTATTATAAATTAATAATGAAGTACTTGTAGCAATTAATTTCGATTAGAATTTATGCTGCGAATAACCCCCTACCACCCACCCTACAGGTGGCTGGCAGAATATCATTTGTTACGTAGTCGGCGAGTTCGAATCTCACCTAGGGCGAAGTTGGAATACGATGGTGACGCCATGGGACATCGGGAAGGAGTTTTTCCCGTCAGACTACTATAAATCCGCCAAACATTTTTTAAAAATTTCTGCCCAACTCACTTTTCAAGCCTCTTCGGCACTCGAAACTCACATTCCCCTTCACGTTGCGCTCGGAAGTGGTGATTGCGTATTTGGATTCAACGTCGGGCTTTCCCGTGGGGTCGAGCCGAGGGAGTCTTCGCAGGAACCGCAAAAGAGCCGCGCCGGGGCGGGGGGAGCGTGGACAGGCAGTATCCAGCGGCTAGTCGCGAGGCCACCCTCCGCTCCCCGCTCCGAAGACGTCAGCGGCCCCCGTGGGATGCCCGGAGGCCCTCCGCGGAACGCAGCACGCATGCGCGCGGCGAGCGGGAGAAGGGGGGGGCGGTGCCGAAGGGGGGAGGGGAGGGGCGGATGGGAGTTCCCGCCACTCGCCCATTGAGGAAGAGCCGCCAGTGGTTCGCCGTGAGCCGAGGCCGTCGGGAGCGGACCGACTGGAAATTGCACGTCACCAAAACGCGAGCCGTGCGGTGGTGTCACAGTGAGCCGGGTATGCGGAAGACGGGTGGGGCCTGACGGTGGGCCGGGGGGGCGTTCATCGATGCATCTGCCGGCGGGGGCCGGAGCGGGGGCGGCTTCCTGCTCGGAGGCGGGCGATAAGATGGCAGCGGGAGGCGGAGAGGGCGGCGTGGAGGGGGCCATGGAGGGCGAGGCCGGCGGGGGCAGCAGTGGCGAGTTGTGGTGGACGGAGCGGGTGTTGTGCGAGGTGCAAGCGGAGCACTCGGGGGAACTGGTGGCCACGGGGAGTCCGTATCTGCTCTGCTCCGCGCTCCCGCCGCACTGGCGCTCCAACAAGACCCTTCCGGTCGCCTTTAAGGTGGTGGCGCTCGTCGATGTAATGGACGGCACGCTGGTCACAGTGCGCGCGGGAAACGACGAGAATTGCTGCGCCGAACTGCGGAATTGCACCGCGGTTATGAAGAATCAAGTGGCCAAGTTCAACGACCTACGGTTCGTGGGAAGGAGCGGCCGAGGTGAGAGCATTGCCGTCCCTATTATTTTACTTCTATGGAAACGCGATTACGCGTGGTTAGATTTGTTTCCCCGGAGCCTCACAGACGATCCACTACCATTAGGCCAAAAATTTTACCTCACGCGGACGAATGATTCAAAGTTATCCGATAAATCAATTGAAAATTTCTGAACACAGTTTTTTCCTCGATGGCAACGGTTTTCAAAAATTTCTTGTTGGCTGACAGCCCCTCCAGTAACTGGCACATCTAAATTCATGTCTCAGTGGAGTAATTTATGACGTATTGACTACATTACCACATTGATCACCACTGTCTCAATCGACACTTCACGTAATAGATGACATCCGCAATGTCACTCGTGTTTGACAACTCGTTCAAGTTAAGCGTACTTTGAAGCTACTTCATCCCCGGTATCTGCCACCTGTTTTAATGCAGCGTGCAGAAAACGCCTTCACTCAGAAAACCTTCTTCACTCCACTCGAGGTATTCAGAATAGATCATTTCCATAGTTAGAGAAACGCACGAATTGTAAACGAAATATATAAAATTGAGATGATTATGGAACGGAATTACTTCAATTTTTTCTCCTACTACCGTATGACTGATGTCGAAACCATTTCGCAATGCATCGAATCCGAATTATCCTTCTACTTAGGAGCGTAAGATGTTGAGATACTCAAAAGTTGTCCAGCAGTACTGTAAATAGATCGACTTCAGACCCTACGTAAATTGTGTAAAAAGGTCACCACTCTTCGGGTCCCACAACGTCGGGGGTCCTTTTTGACCTCCGACACCTCGAACCCTTCTTTCGGTCCACCGCGGGCAACTGGGTATGATTAACTGCCCTCGATGTAGCCAGCGGTAGAGATCGACCTGCATTCTTCGTAGGGTATTACGGACTCCCGATGGGAACAAAAGAGACCCTTAAGGGTGCAGTGGAGAGTCCTCGACGGGGTGTCTCGACCGGGAGTTGGCACAGTAGGTGCCGGGCGGGACCCAATCCGTGCCCCGCGACGCGAAGGGGTCCGATCGCGGCATGCTTCCACGGGGTGCGCCGACGCCGATCGGCGGGTCACGGCGGGTACAGCGGCGGGCCGGCCGCCTCCCGGCATCGCCCACTTCGTCCTCGTAGGCCCCCGCCACCCGCCGAACCTTGTGCCCCGGTCACCCATGGACCTACCTACCCCCTTGGTCCTCTCCTCCTCTCGCCCTCTCTTCCATGTCGCCCATCCCAACCTCCCTCAGTCCCCATCCCCCGGCCAGACTCACTCCCATGGGCGGTCGAAGGGGAAATCGCGTAATCATGGCATCTCATCTAATCCGCATGGGGGTCAGAGTGAAAAGCGATCACAGTATATTCATTAATAATGATCTCCCATTGACCGGTGCTTGGCGACCACATCCAGCCCTCGGGCTCTTTGTTGACTCTCTCTCCCCTCCCGACCAATTCCCCCCTCTTAACCCCCGCCTGCCACCCGTGTCCCGCTACCGACTGCCCTTCCCACCGTGGCGGCCCGCAAACCCCGCCCGAGTGCGCTTTCTGCATTTGTACCCTCTCGTAGTTATCGATCAACCATAAAACCCTGTGGGGCTGCACCGCCGGTGCATCATTGGCTCTGGTGAGAGGTTGGCCCCACCTGGACGCCACCGCTGCCCCCGGTAACACGGCGGCGGCGGCGACCGTGCGCTAGTGCCCAATAATAAAAGCAATGGTCTGTAGCTTAACACGTAGTAATGGGACGGTCGGGATTCGTGGGGGTGGGTGGCCGGTGGGGGTTTGGTGCGGGGGTTGGAGTCCGGGGCGATTTGTTGATAGAGGAGTTCGGCGCGGGGTCCGGGGTCAAGGGGGAGGGAGGGGCGCGAGGGGGTGGAGGCGGCAGTCGCACTAAGCGCCTTTTGATGCGATCGCCAATATGGAGAGAGCGGCCGAAAAACACGTGGCGTGGCAGCAGTGGCAATAGATCGGCCGTAAATCATTCATAAATCACACAGGCCGCGCCGGATTTTCAGCGGCCCGGCAGCGAAACCCCGGTGAGGCGGAGGCGGCGAAGATGAGGAAGAAGGATATGTGTGCCGGTGCCAAAGACGAAATCCATTCCGTTAGGAACGAGACTTCTTAAGCCGCAATGTTTTCAATTCATTGATTTTTGCTCTGCGCTAATAATTAAAGGGAATGACGGCGGTCGGAGGGTTGCCCTCGCGTAAATACAAGGGATTAAAAGCGGCGGTGGCGGCGGTGCAAATAAGGCAGGCGATGCGAGGGAGTGCGGCGGGGGCGAGGGGGGCGTGGGAGACGAGCGTGGGCGGCCGGGGCGATCGGGGATATGCGTCTCCGGCACGTGGGGTGCACACCGCTGCACGCTCCGGGAGGGGATGTCGATTCGGGTGGTCGGATAGGGTGCGCCCTTCCCACGTCTCCAAAACTTAAACAATAATTATCAATTATGAAAAACGTCAAATTACCACCCTGGTGAAAGTTCTGCCATCATCTACTAGAAGCCAAGATTGAGTCATGTTTAAAAATCTAGAATTGCATTGAAACGCTAGAATAGCATTGGGGTTTTCTTTCATTATAGACTTCAAGCTTGAAATGATTATAGAGAGCGCCGAAAGTCTGAGCGTAGGAGAACATTCCATGATCAAGTAGGTATGCACGAAATTATATGATAGTGCCTATTCTAGAAAAAGCATCTCGAACCGCAGAACTGACCTGTTTCTTTTAGTTTCAGAGAAACACATCAGCACATGCTGTTGGCACAAGGCACAATCTTATAGTAGAAATTGTATGAAATAACAATTTTGTTATTTTGTCTAAAAATACTTAATATTTTAACGTGAAACTACCATATTCTATGCCAAAATTACTAAATTTCAATTTATATTCGTTTACTTTAAAAATATTTTGCCTTTGGAATAATATTTTGCATTATTCTCCAACGATTATTTTGTTTATTATAATATAAACATAAATAGGCCCAATTCTTACAAAGTCTCAATAGCTGGAAATGACGCGCTAAGTAGTAACAACACGTTGTTCATCGTGTGTGGAAAACGTGAATTAGGAGAGTTCCTAAGTGTCTGGGAATGAGCTCCAATGTAGTGTTTTAAGAAAAAGGCAGGGAAATATGACCTTACCCAATTTTCTACGCTGACATCAAAATAATCTTACTGAAAAATGTAATGTCACCATTACGGTCAAAACTGATTCTTAAAAATACGATTTTCCTCGTTCTGCACAAATAGCTCAATATACAAAGCTTGGTTGCCTCCTCGTTTTTTTGTGCCTGTAGTACCCTTTTTATGAAAGTCTTTAGATTTCCCAAGGTAGGATCTCTGTCAGTTTACTTTACAACCTTCCAAATTTTCCTTGCTCGTGGATATCAAATTTAGATGTTAGCCAATAATCCCTGCTACAAAATATCTATGAAAAATTGTTAAAATATCCTATAAATAGCTTCAACCTTTTCAGTTACATAAGAAAGTCGCGCAAATCAAGTTCCAGAGGATATACACATTTCAAGGAAAACAGTGAAAGAACGAAATATATAACCCGTACATATTTATTTTCAATATATATTTGTTTGTTATCACTACCGTATTTACCTATTCTCTGCTAACACCAATCAAATATTAAATGCCACATGCCTACATATTCGCTCTCTCTCTTTTTGTTCACTGTTCATTATTCTTCTATATACTATTATAAATTATTCTTCTATACATATACTTCTCACCAAAAACCTCGACTGACATCAACCACTCCCTGAGGATGGACGCTAAAATCTAGTTAATATTTTATAATATTTTCGCCATTACTCATCATATTATTATTACGGTGCGATAGAAGTCTCCTTACTAATGCTTAAATATTTCCCAAATCTTTGAAATAATCAGCTTACTCATGCCATATCAGTAGTGCGTATATTGTGATGGTATTTCTGGATAATCTATGCATGTGTGAGACGGGTACAAATTGTTAATTATTAAAACCACAGGTATTGCAATTTTCCACTAGTGGAAAATTGCAATACCTATGGTTTTAATATGTTACGCTTCCACCACATCACGCCTGAGACCTCATCATTCGTGGGTACAAGTTGACTTGAAGTTTAATCTTCCACTATCATGGACGAAAATGACATTTTGGCCATTAATCAAGATTACGTAGAAATTATATAGATGTCCAAAAATTCCACGCACTCAATGGTCTAATCATACTGCCATGTGCGCAAAGAGGTAAATTTTTCTTTTCTCAGAAAAAATTAAATAGATAGATGTTAAGAAAAGACTCGTCAAAAGTTTGATATGGAGCGTAGCTATGTGCGGCGCGGAAACGTGGTAGCTGAAGCAGGAGGATAGACGTAAATTGGAGGCTTTTGAAATGTGGGTGGAGAGAAGAATGGAGAAGGTGAAATGGACCGAAAGGAGAACAAATGAGGAAGTACTGGAGATGGTGGGTGAGGAGAGGGGATTGTTGGGAGAAATCATTAGGAGGGAGACAAAATGGACGAAGGGCGTTTTGATCGGCGGTGGGATGTTGAAGAATGCAATAGAGGGGAGAATGTTAGGCAAACGAGGAAAAGGCAGGAATAGGATAGGGATGTTGGATTGTATGACGGAAGGAAGGAAGTACGCTGAGATGAAGAGGCACCTGTTTTAGAGTAGGATTTTGGGGTGTCTTTTGGAAGGAGTCACAAAATATTTATTTGGTAGCTGTGTCCATCCAAAATCTTAACCAGTATATTACTTAATAGTAACAATTTGGTCTACGCCCAAGTAATTTGGGCGTAGCAAAACACCAAATTATTTCTCCTCGATGAAATTAATCAAAAAGAAATAATCCCATGAAATCGGACAATTATAATATTCACTGGTCATTATGCCTTTACTTTGGATCGGGAAAAACGATCATTTAGAATTTTCGCTATGTCATTTTTGAGGCTTAACTTTGTGACCATGGGTGTCCAGTAATTAGCGGACTATTCGGTTACCACATTTTATTAAAAGACTATTTTGGAACAAGTTTGAGACGTTATCATAATTTATTGAATTAGAAGGAGGGGTATTCAATCATTTTGATTAAGTCTTGTGGTACTTACTTTGGTGAGTACGTAAACATTAATTAATTAAGATTTGGAGCGTGAATATACCGTATGCCACCGTCAACCATTAGCCACTGCCCTCTTTCACTCTTCTATGTTTCTACTTCAAAACAGATCACAATTAAAATTCCATGAGTGGTAGAATATTGTGGATTGACTAGAAGGGAAACAAAGGATGCTCAGAATCTACGACTGCAGGAGAATTGTAATTTTCGGTGGCGCGGCTACATTATTGAGAGGAAAGGAATAGAACAGAAGAGAGTAGCGTAATTCGATAATCTCGAGTAATCTCGACATATAAACTTAGCCTGTGTCAATTATTGAAAAAGTCGATCTAATATTTCTTCTCAATCCATGATTTGCTCAGTCTCAAATTAGAATGAGAAAGACAACCAATTTCCTTCGGGCGGTCAGTTTGATAATAAATAGAAATAAACATCATTCCACCACTTCAACCAAAAGTCCAGTCATGAAATTCCACGAAGCTATTTGATAACATTGGTTGGCTTTGCCCCATTATATTTGACGGTTTATCGATCGCTCGAGAGCTATGACGCCATTGGGCTTCCGAAATGTAGTAATTCTCAAGAAATCCCACCAATCTTTCCCTAATTGGTAGAAACGAGGAAGGTAGACTGATTTTTCTAAAAATCTTACTCATTTAGATTTAATATACGATAAGAACTACAGCAAATAATATTTCAAGAATTAAAGTAGAAAAATAGATTTAAAAATATTTCTAGGAATTTTTACTGCGCACGTAACACGATTGGACTAATTATTTTTTCGTATCAAGTAAGAATTTTAGCATACCGCTATCATATAACCTGTGAACTAAAAGACAATAGCCTTTGATGATTAATGCATTAAATAAATATAATGACTGGTGTTTTAGTACATATTTGCGTACAGATTTCCAGACTTGGCTGGTGAGAAGAGAGAATAAATTTTAAAGTTTACAAATGATCAATATTTCGACAAAAAATTAAATATAATATGCGTAGACATATAATTACGTACTTCAAGGCATGTGTCACCTTTTACTCCATGGGAAACATTACTACCAGTTAACTGTTGTTGCTATATCAGAAATCATAGTAGTAAAAAGAGAGTTTCCTCAAGAGAAATTATTTTCAATTTCATCTATATTTTCTGTATTCATAATTCCACATACGTCACAGTCTTTCATTTACAAAAATGAATCTCCCCCGTGGCCTCCATGTTTCTCATATGTCTAACGAACAATTGAATTTATTTCATTGGTACATTAACCTGAAACCCCCCGCGATGTGGCCACCTAACTGAATTATAAATCAGAAGTTGGTTATGTAGAGATGTGGTAGATTCAAATGTAAACTATTTCCGCTAGCTCTTTCCTCATACAATCAAAGTCCCTCTAGCTGAAGCCGCCACACCCTCAATCTTCGATTTCTGCAGCACATTCTAGTTTCTATGGAAACTTTATGGAGTTAATAATTCTCTTTCCGTTATTGATGTTGTATTTTTCCCTTACTTTAGTTATAAATCACTTATAACCATTTAGAGATAAGTTTTGAAAGATATCTGAAGATAAATAATGACTCTTATTGGGCTACTGAAGATTTCCGCGCAACGAAAATACTTTCAGTTCGCTAACCTCTTTCCTCGGTTACTTTCACCTACATTCAAGCCGTCAAAAATTGTCATTTTTTCATCCATTTTCCTCATCTAAAATTTTTATGATAACCACAGCCTTCAGTATCCCTCGACTATTTTTCTGCCTCACTCGAATTTTCACAAATATTTCCTATCCCCCTACATTATGCATTACACTTTCTGAATGCCTTCAGTACTTATTCTCC